>QRAM01000002.1:137686-269715 GCA_013436055.1 Halocynthia roretzi | reverse complement strand
TGCTGACGAAATTTTGTGATTCATTTTAATATTAATTGTTAAACTTATGAAAAGATATTTACATATAGTAATTACAATCTAGCGATTAGATTTTTATATAGAATTATATTTGCAACGCAATCATGGCAGAATAACCCCTCATAATATCGCCTGACAGAAGCCTAGTCCAACCCTCTCTTTGCTGCATTATTTTGCTTCCTACAAAATGGCGCTGTTGTAAGCATCAGCCAATTTTCAACTACAGATGATCTGTAGTTACTTAATGCGACAAAACTAAAATACTTTTGTCGGAGCAATTAGAATATACTATAATGATTTATAATCGTGCCAACATCATTAAGAAAATTATACATACTCGAAAAATATCCCAAGTAATAACGGTGTTTATTTTTGAACAGGTCAAGACGTGGTTTCAAAACCGTCGCGCGAAATGGAGACGACTGAAACAGGACGGCAACGCAAACTCTCAGAGTGATAAAAGATCAGACGACGGAGGCAACATAAACCACGGCACGGATGAGGATTCTGCCGACGATCTTTCCTCCAGTGAGCAGCAGCAGCAAAATTCCAAGGAAGCATCTACCGAGAATTCAACGGCGAGATCGGTGAAGAAAGAACTCGATTCTGAGAGTTCTCCTCATCACGTTCCAGAAAATACGACATCCGCCAATTCCAAGCCCGCTCCGGTTCCCTTTCCTGTAGCTTACGAGCCGTGCCTGCAGCTTTCAAGCGAACAATCCGTATCTCATGCTGAATCTACTATTCCTTTACTAAGACATCATCATCACAATCCGTACAACTCTGATTACCCGCCTTCAGCAATTCAAACATCTACATCTTCATCGGCTTATCCACTGACGCATCCCCAACAGAACGCTTCTATGCCTCAGTTTCATCACTTGCAAACTCCACACGCATCCTACTATCATCAGTCACCGGCAGCAGTCAGCATGGAAAGCTATACACAAAACAATCATGAATTCTCCAACCATTCTCTCAATAATCATATGAATCAATATGCTCCACAACCAACATTGAATCAATCGGCGACTCATTTGCAATCTCTCATGCCTTCTTATGCAGACCAAAATAATAACATATCGCAGTAAATATTGATATTTTTGAAGTCTCATTCCCATATTCAGGACCTAACGTTATTCACCGATTATCGTTTAGCTGAAGTGGAGAAGAGTTTGGGCTCCAGCCAACTGATCCAGATGTGCCTTAAAGTGTCATAACTCTACTCGCAAAATTCAATTTTATATTCAAACATGAAGCAGGGTAATTTTGAAGGCGGATAAGCTAAATAACCGTGCAAACCTTTGGAAAGCTACGACAAATAGCTGTCCCAGTTTACCAGTATCCAACCTTGGATACTGGTATCTGATACCTCACCTCGACGACTGCTTTTGGGAAACATTGTTTAAAGCAATCCAATGTTGTGCTGTGGTATAACAAACATGTGGTATATAATGTAGCTTATAGAATATAGTCACATGCTGGGCCATTTAAATACACATTTTAAATAATAATTCATCAAGAGTATAACATTCATTGAGTATATTTTCTTGATGGGGTGATGAAATTTTGCCACTATAGATTAACTACCTTTAAACAGGAGAGTTAATTTAAGATGTTTAGTTGTTTTTAGGTTCCTTACTCTATTTTACCATACAGATAAAATATCTCGAAGCGGCCCAGCTTGAGAACAATTTGATTTAGTTGATATTTATATGTTTTATAGCATTATTCAAATGGGTTTTGTTATTCAATCGATTTCGTGGAAGCCTCCCACTTCAGGTGAGCAATAATCCCTGTGGTCAACATGCAAAATATTACACTGCATAGCGTATAGTTGAAGGAGTGGATTGTAAATATAGTTTGCTTGCTATGGTTCTTTTGCTGCAAATCGGACAGTATTTTGACCTACAGCAGTTACAACTAAGAACTGATCTTTTATGGTGCTTATAGATTTATCAATACACTTATTGGTAAATTCTTGCCAAAGTATTTAAGAAAACAATCATCAGCAGACCAGAGATGTTGTGATGCTTGTTTTTTGTTAGCTACGTAGTCACCGTGAACGCAATATGGGGAGCATATCTTTTGTTTCTATATGGTGAAAATGCGGAAAAAATTTGGCCCTCTGACATCATCGTAAAATAAGTATTACACAATATTACTGAGGATATAATAGAATATTCGGTCGCTAGACTTTAGATTTTGCGCATCTTCTCAACCTTGAATAGAAGACCACTGTAAGAATATTCTGTTTTTTAAATACTACTTTTTGTTGTACTATTTCATTTGAAAAATGAAATTACAGTTGCCTGTAATATTTCAATACACCGACCATTTGATGATGAAAATGTTTCATCAATGATGTATTACTGGATATTAACAGAAACAAAGGTGCCAAATATATTTCAAGCCGTCTCAAAATTACTTTTGCTTGGTTAACCTTTAACAAGTTATTGTAGGGAAACGGCGATAACTTCGCCATACGCAAGTATCAACGAATGTCAAGGTGATCGCTTGAATTAAAATCGTGAAAAACATCATTGAGACGCTATTGAAGTTATTCCGTTGATTTTATAAACAATAGGAGAGGTTGCAGATATGGGGGAATTGTAACTTGCTCAAGGACGCGTAGATGGCTTTCGTGAGGTTCCGGATCGCATTTATCCTTTCAATAAATATAGCGCTACCTAATGTCGAGTTCCGAATGACTGCAATGCAGGATGTAGGTCATTTGTGAATCGACCTCGTCCATGTTGCAGGTCGTTATAATGGTAGCAAGAATTAGAATATATATCAAACTGCGCACTCAATTTGGCAATGAAATAGTTTAGTATTGACAATATAGTGCACTGTTCACTATACTGTGTTTTATAATATGGTATGTACTTATTTGTTCTTTCTAGAGCGATGATTTCGTTATTCAACAGAGTACGACACATATACTGTATAGTGTGATTTCGTTAATTACTCGTTCGATGATGATGACCGAAATATTCACATTGCCTCGTATCTCAAATCAATTAAGAATTCTATACACGATGTAGCTGATGTGAAGAGATGTCACTTGCTCGTNTCGTATCTCAAATCAATTAAGAATTCTATACAAGATGTAGCTGATGTGAAGAGATGTCACTTGCTCGTGTGATACAATTACTGCTCCTGATAGCAGTTGAAGGTATGAAATTTTATTTTATTTAATGCAATGTATAACACTGATTAAACAGATATTATTCTAAGAATGAATTGATACAAGTTGAGTTGTACATTCCTTTAACGTATCAACTGAAGAATCGTCACGCCACAGATGAGAATTCGGTACTAGTGCAGTAGTGTTGTCCCTCCAAACACCTGGGCACCTTAGTGTATGTTTGGCCAGCTTATGCCAGGATAGATTTATTGAGGGTTAATTAACGGTAATGGTAGACCGGGGTACGTGAGCCGCCGGAGTTTCTAGCCGCCGGTTTTTTTGAAGTTAGAATGGATCAGTCCAGGGTTTCGAAATATATTTTTCAAGGAATGTTAGTTTATGTATTACGTTTCATATGTGCTAATTTTAGCATGATTGGATCAATGGAAGTTCATTTATGAATGTTGATTGTACTTTGCCGTCTAGCGGTTGAAAGTTTTCACTTCACTAAACAGTTATAAATGATCCAACAGCGACATCTAGCGGTCGAATGTTTTTACTTAACCTTACTTCACCTAACCTTATAAGCGTTAGGTGAAGTAAAAACATTCGACCGCTAGATGTCGCTGTTGGATCATTTATAACTGTTAAGTGAAGTGGAAACTTTCAACCGCTAGACGGCAAAGTACAATCAACATTAATGAATGAACTTCTATTGATCCAATCACGGTAAAATTAGCACATATGAAACGTAATACATAAACTAACATTCCTTGGAAAAATTGAGTGGATTGATTTAGGTTAACCCTGATAAAATCTATTTCAGGTTCGCCGTAACGAGTGACCTCGTGTTGAACAACCCTCAATAACTCGCGGACCAATTGCCGTCCCACTATATATGGCACAACATTGAATGTAGAATTTCATAACGAATCCATACATATAAGTCTCATATGCAGGGGGAACTAACGGGAGCCGTTATCCTCTTTTTAAGTTAAGGTTAAGTAACTAGGTGGTTGGTGTCTTAAAAAGGGGAACGGCTCCCGTTTGTTTGCTGTGAACATGAGGAATATATGTATTGATTCGTTGTGAAACTCTGCATTCATTGGTGTGTCATATATAATTAAACGGCATTACTTCATTTATAAGCGTTTGTAGCTCAGTAAACTGGGACCGATTCATTTTAACTGCAATAAACTGGGAGCAAGAAACTCCGGCAGCTCATGTATCCCAGGTAATGGTAGGGCTCACCTTAACTTNGAAAAATTGAGTGGATTGATTTAGGTTAACCCCGATAAAATCTATTTCAGGTCCGCCGTAACCAGTGACCTTGTGTTGAACAACCCTCAATACACAACATTGAATGTAGAATTTCATAACGAATCCATACATATAAGTCTCATATGCACAGCAAACTAACGGGAGCCGTTTTCCTTTTTTTAATTTAAGGTTAAGTAACTAGGTGGTTGGTGACTTAAAAAGGGGAACGGTTCCCGTTTGTTTGCTGTGTACATGAGGAATATATGTATTGATTCGTTGTGAAACTCTGCATTCATTGGTGTGTCATATATAATTGAACGGCATTACTTCATTTATAAGCGTTTGTAGCTCAGTAAACTGGGACCGATTCATTTTAACTGCAATAAACCGGGAGCAAGAAACTCCGGCAGCTCATGTATCCCAGGTAATGGTAGGGCTCACCTTAACTTAACCAAAAGTAACTGGGTTTTCGGAGGGATCACACCACTTCACTAGTACCGACAATTCTTTAGGAGGGATATACTGGCGATTCTTTAGTTGATCCTCGCTTGTGATTATATCAAATATTAATACATCACCCTTGCTTGTTCAAGATGAATGGTAAGATACAACTGACTTCATTGATAACTTCATACAACAGAAAAACTAATATTGCTTCTTGATTACAGAACACATGAAAAAAATGTCAGCATTTCCTTGTGCATATCCTTTCTCGAAGCGATTCGAATTCCGTTGCTCGATTTGAAAAACTCATTCGAGGAGCTACGAGTCAACTCATCGTAAGTTTTTTTCCTAATACCATCTTCACTTGATAAATATTCTGCATAGCCACTTCGATTGATTAGAATTAAAATGTGGCTCGCTGGCATCCTAGAACTCTCAACATAGGTCTTAGCTATCGCATTGTCCATTCCCTTAATTAGCTGGTTGCTGAGAGCTAGCTACCTTGGTACCGGGAGATAGTTCCAAGCACAGTCCTGATGCGACTAATGCTGACAGTATAGTTCTATGAATAGTTCACAAATATAGCTTTTATTTAACTCGATGCATGCAATTTACAACCAACATAGGTTCCTTATTTCTCTTATCTCAATGCGTAGATTAAATCTTGATATAAATAGATATAATATCTATTGATTCTGTATGAGTGATATTTTCCAACACTACAAGTTCCACTTGAAGACATTGAGTTCAGATCGTGTTAAGTTTAGGATAGCTAAATGTAAGTGCATTGATTAACAGTAACTGAAATATAGTATGACTTTATTGGGTAAATATCCACAATGTAGGTACTCAATTTTATCGATAGTCATCGCTATCTTCGTCTCATCTGGATTTTTGTTTCCAAAGGCTGTCGTACCATGCTTTATATTCCAATTGAAGCTGACGCAATACTTGAAATGAAATGTTCAGTTTAGTTATACATGTACCACTACTGATTTTCTAGCAATCCAAAATCCGGCTCCTCTTTTATTTAAAACTGATTGCACATTCAGACCAAACATTGACTAAAAATATAAACTGTTATGTACTTATCATCATTCATTTCATTTGTATTTTCCGATTCTTTCATTTCAGTTACCAAAAATCCACAACGCTTTTAGACATATAGAAATTTTTGAAACTAGTGCTCCTTAACTATATTGTTTTCTAACAATTAGGTGGCCTTGTTTTGGTCCTGAAACACAAATTCTGTGACAACCGAGGGTGTCAGAAAATCAGTGCCCTACGTGTATATAGAGTAATGTGATCTTGAATCTTAGTTGGAAATATACTTTAGTTCATACATGCGTAAAGTCTTACCCGCCACTGCGGCTTGTAGGCCCGCGTTGTAATCTAACGCAACGGAATTCGTTTTGGCATTAGAACGATCATTCATCCAATAGTCGTTTTGGTCTGGTCCTCCGACCATAGCGCCGACCAACACCTGTGGATTAGCCGAGGTGCTGTGAAAATCTTCAAACGAACATTTCCCAGCCAAACTGCATGAGCTGTTGGAAATAATAATGTATCATTTTGTATGATGTTATGTCAGAAATTCTTTTTCGATTGTCAATTACCTCGCTCTATGATGAGGCTGCGTCGGATAGTTTTTCCCAAAGCCGATGACAAAACTTCTCCCTGTTTTTCCTAGAATATAATCGACCTGATTCTCCGCGAACTTCCTGAATAAGAATTTGAATACGGTAAAGGGTTTTTGAAACGGTGAAGCTTACTCTAAACAAGTGAACCCATGATATGATTCTTGTGTTATTACCTATATTTCAATTTGCGATCGTTGTCTACCCCTCTAAGTTTTGAAGCGACTTGACATATAAAAGCAGCGTTGCAGGCGTATCTGTTTGGTCCCCAATCAGAGGTGAACAATAATCCTTGCAGGGTGTAGGTGCTCTGGACTCCTTAAACATGAAGTTAGTCGCTGTTAAAATCTGCAGAATTGTAAACTAGTGCTCATGAGCTCAGTCAATAATTGATACTTGAATGACTCTTGTATATCTTAAGTCTTTCATTGCTGCTTGGTCAAGTTGAATCAAGTCTACTTTTGAATAAGTCTAGATTAGCGCTTGAAGGGGTGTGTGGCTCTCCCAAGGGTGAATGATTTAATTTACTTTGTTTTGATATGTAAGTTATAGAATTTGAAATAATTGGCACTATCCATGTTGAGAGATTTATCAATCACATGATAATATTACTGTGAGTTTATAGAGCAACCTGCAGGAAAAGCTGTTATGGGTATGTATATCCAGATTATTATTATTTTGGACGCTAGAGCAGACCTTATTAGGAATTTAGCCAAACAACCAATGAAATAAACTTAGCACTTAATGTACAGAATAACATATACCAGGCAGAACGTAGTCGCAAAACTCCAACAAAGGTTTTATGTAATGCCGTTTTCCAGTTATTCTCGACAGTAGAAGTTGTACTCCAGCGCCCTTACGGTCCCACGAAAATTCAGTTTCGTGTTTGAATAGCTGAAACTCGTTGAATTTTCGTTGTGCGTTCGCCAGATATTGTCCTTCGCCCGTCACCGTGTACAACCAAAGCGCAGCCCAAGTTAGCTCGTCACCATACCTATTGCGCAAGAAATAAAATATTTCCAAAGTTAAAACGTACATTGGCAATATCTCCTTTCAAATAATTAGTTAAACGGTATTTTCTTACCCGGTCGAAAAATAGTGATTGGCTGCAGCTCTAATTGAATTTGAGTACTGTCCCCTGTACTTATCTGCGAACTGGAAAAGCTCTTTTGCATGTTTTAGTAGAAGCTTAACATAGGGATCATCTGTAACAGAATAGTTGTATTTTACTACTGACTCTGTAGCGGACAAAATTCCGGTTTAGGCAGTAGTGTAGCGCTGTTTATACCTCTTCTCACACTGACTATAGAGCAATAAGCACTGGAAGATCCCGAGTGCGATGTGTGGCACTTCTGCAAAATTGTGCATTTGTGCCCAATACCAGAATTTCACAGCCTTTAATTACTGTCTGTATTTACCTTTCGTGCTGCCTGTTTTGATCCATACTTGCGCCGTGGCCGCTAGTGCTGCTGCGGTTTCCGCCGCTAAGTCTGACCCAGGGCTCCGGTTCGTGATAGAATAGCACGGACGGGAAATATCGTCCATATCTTGCGGTCTCGTCCAATTTTTGTTCTCGTATATGGGATCACCGACCTGTTAAGTTTGTACAATAGTGGAACTGGTGGACACGGCGAAATAATCAATAATAATTAATTTTTTACTTATTTTCATTGATATATATACGTTGAATATAAGAAAAATTAAGCAAAAACATAAATTTAATAACAATATTTCTTGTTTCGCTTAGATATTTATAAATATATGTATATAATCTTGATCAAGTCTGGGCAAAAACAGATTTCGAAAATAAACTTAAACTTTGATGGATTTTATCTAATCCTCTCGTACATTTACAGCACGGGGCCAAGGCAGAGCATCATTTAATTTGACATACCTGACCATAAAACTCATTTTGTGAAACGTGCGCTTTCAAGAAGTAATCTGTTGCCCATTTCAATGTGTCCTTCAGAAATTTAGTTTGCCAAGCCGCCTGGTAGGCGTCTTTCGCCTCTAGAAAACTCCATGCCATCAATGTGGTTGAAAAGGCAGTCGGAAAACCGAATTTGACGTAACTCCCACCTGAAATACCAAACCACTGTATTATAACTGATAGATGGAAGCATGAGTGCAATTGTCGTATACCAACCATAGTAATATCCCCCAGATAAATCTTTGCCGCATTCGGACCCGTCTTTGAGATGTGCGCTTCGTCTCCAAGAAATACGACCACTCCTACCAATATCCCCCGATCTTTGCGCCTCGAAGAATAAGTGAGAATTGTGCAAAATCTAGAATAGCAATTAATATCGTTAACCAACAGAATTTTCCGGTAAAAAACATAAAACTTGGGATATATTATATATAGCACATATTTTGTTTACCTTTGGGTAATCGTAGGTATTTCGTGGTGCAAATATAGGACTTTTTTCTGAGGTTCTACCGCCCAATCCTTCTGGTATATAAACTGGCGTTGTCGATACAGTAAAAGGTAATGGCGTTGTTGTGGTTTGTGGTTCTGTTCGAGATTCATCTGAAATGTACGAAAATAGTTTCTTCATTATTCCGTTCCAATATTCCACTGTATAGGCTGTAGATTCTGTATTTCTAATCGCCGCACTTCGTTCAGGACTGGAATAAGCTAAGTGCCAGTAAGTTTTTTTGCGGAACCTTGTATTAAAACATGCACCGTAATTTCTGGTTTAGACCCAGGCTGATGAAAGAAAATCATTTAAGAAATAGCCAACGATCTCTGAATGAGAATTATGCATCGCATTCGTTACCGTTGAACACATCATAATGCTCTTTAGATAATTGGATCTGATACACGAATTTACCGACAAAACGTGAACCCACAGGGCGATACTTTTGCTACTATATTAATTCCTCATTGATTTTGTTTAAAAAGAAACGAACGGTTACCTCCAGCGAAACAGTTCAATTTATAGGCGTTGCGGAACTTGACCACAGATCCGATTTTTACACCGCTTCTAGGTTCCACGCACCAACAATGGCCCAACCGCTTCCAGCACTGGACGGCCTTGAAGCGAACGTTGTCTGCTGCACATTGCGGCAAGTGACATAGCTTCATTGGTTTTCGTTTCTTCTTACAGTGACGAGTTTTTTCGATAACTGCTTTCGAACAGTCAGCAGCTGAGATAAAAATTATTGCACGATTTTTATCCAGTATAGTATCAATTAAATTATCTTCCGTGCGCACAGCACAGTTCAGTTGTAGGTCATGGGAATGGAATTAATAATTATTGGATACGGAAATATATTCTCTGCAATGTAATAAAGGATGCAATAATTTAGATTTGTAATGAAGATCATACCAACTGATGTAGGCTTCGGCGGTAGCGTAGTAGTGAGCTTGCTGTGGACAAGCTTCCACCATAATAAAGGGAGAGTTGTTGTCAGTGATGCCGTACTTGCTGTAGGGGCTGTTGTTCCAGTCAAGTGATCCGGACGCTTCGACGTACTGACAAACCTGGATGAATGTAGTATTAAGAGTTAATTTGAATAAAGTACATAGGTCCACAAGTGGATTGGCTACTGACCACCACTGGCTTCCATCATTGACTTCTTGTCCGCTATATTTGAACGGATCGAATTCCGTTGTAGTCGTCGTTGTTGAAGTTGTTGTTGTCGTAGTTACAGGCACGGTCTTCATTTTTAACCTCCGAAAATACTTTGACACTGGTTTGCTGTACTGTGGTTAACACACAGTATTGGATTACGAGAGCATAAGGAAAATTTTTTTTACGAATCACAATAAGTTGAACACATCTCCTGCTTGAAAGATAGGATAGAAATACAAAATCGAAACGCAACTTTCAATCAATTTTCCCCTGACTTGTTGCTAAAATGACAGTCTACCCTCGCTGAGACGACTGTCGAGGACTAACGCTGGTTTTCTCATTTTTCTCTTCGCCTAGAAACTTATTTGTCTCAAATTCCTGAAAGTTGAATCTATTTTTTGAGTGAAATTTCTTACGAAAGTGTAGTTGACAATCTTCATATCGTGTTCATAGTCAATATGTCTGTCGGGTATGAATACTTGTTCCAAAAAAACGATATCTGGTTTCGGTCCACTGTAGCCATTGTAGTCAATCCCAGCAGTTCGATTGAATTGTACCAAAAATCTGAAGTAGAAAATTAACGTATTTTACATCGAATCAGCATTGAAATGTACAACCAGTGACGGGTGTCAACAGACTTTACTTGAGTCAAAGTAGATGAATGAATCAACTTGACTTGCGACTCGACTTGTGAGTTGATTTCAACACTACAGTATTATATGTAATATCGTTTACCTTTGATCGAGCACCATGCCTGGATATTGGTGTCCGTTCCATTGCGTTTGTTTGAGATAAACCACTAGTCCATCTGGTGTTATTTCCGTTAGCGTTGCTTGCCAGGCCTGAAGCATCGAGAATATGAAACAATGATTTACTCCTATATACTCTATAAGCCCACCGTGAATTTTTTTGATGAAACTCAAAAGTAGTGGAACGCCGTCCCCTTGCGTTGTCACCCATTCTCAGTCTTTCTTACCGTAATATTGTAAACACGTTCTGGAAACAGCAGTGCCATAGTCCAGCTTGGTATTTCATGAAATACCGGTACTTTGAAATGTCCAACATATCCACCTGCGTGATCACTCAGCCACCCGTATTCAACCTGACAAACGATATATAAATATAAAATATTCCCAGAGCATGAAGCACGATCACGATCTCGTGAAGTCTAAAGAAAAACAAGAATCTTATTCTCTCACCTTAAAAGTGGGTACAAACTTTTTTTGTCTTTTCTCAGTATCTGTCATTTCTCTACCTGATGTTATAATCGCACCTAACACTAACGAAATAGCAAAACGTAAAATTTGCAGTTCCATAACTACCAGTACTATCCACCTTCTTAAACTTTCGTAATGAGCAACCTGAAATAGCTTCGCGCAATAGTTCAGCGTGATATTGCCCGGGGCTATCCCGAGACCGCGAGAATTACTGTGAATGAATGAGATCGTTTGTACACTTCAAATGGTCAATAACTAGTGTTCCATTTTCCGCCGAGTGAACGTTACTACACCAGCTTTACAATTTTCCGAGTGTTTTTAACTTCCCGGAGAAGCTCTTTGTACAGAAGATTATTAGTTGAAATGGCGTTAAAATCGTTGCGGGGATTCCGGGATTCTGCCAATGATGATAACTTTGAAACCTGTCATCCAAGTGCCGAAAGAGTACCTATACATCAATACCCCTTTTAACGCTCAGAAAGTGGTTCTGAAAAAAATAGAGAGCTAAGATAGAGTTGAACTGAATGAGATTTGGGCTACAAGTATCCAGAACTCCGTCATTTTCCTGTTAACGTGGGTACTGGTCTAGTTGACATAACGATCGCCTCACCCATTTATTCGAAAACTAGCAATTCACTAGTGTAACGTAACATCGAAGCTCTAATTAAATTTTGTTGATAATTTCGTGCATCTTTGATGAACAAAACAATTGAGATATTTTTTTGCCCCTCCTCCAGATCACGTACTAAAATAGTCATCACGAATTTTCGTTACATAACTCTCTCGTATCCAGTGTTACATAACCTATGGTTGATAGCGGTTTCAAGCAGGTCTCATAGTTGCAGTTTCGAAATCAATTATTCTCAGTGAGCGCAGTAAGTAGGGTTATTCTTATTCACCGGAATTGAACAAGAATGAATTCTGCTAATGACCAGCGATCAGCAGAAAAAAAAGTAAACACCATATATTGGTTTCGTAAAGATCTAAGGCTACATGACAACCCGTCGCTAAGAGACTGCGTCAAAGGTAAATAGCATTGGGAATCTTGTAAAAGTTCTCGTATTACAATGTGTTAATTTAGATCGTAGGTAGCTATAGACTTGAAATTGCAGTGACTTCTACAATTCATCGACGTTCATCATTTACTATGGATTTGCATGTACTAATACCATGTTTTCATAATATATAATGTTCTTGATACGCTCTGAAAGTTACTACGGAAAATAAGTCATTATCACCATGTATCTGTGACTGCACTAATTCTCGTAAAGGCTGTTGTATATATCTCACCTGTCAGCCTCGGAGGTGAGATCTGAACCCTATGAAATAGCGGGAAAAAAATTGAGTTACCTGCATTTTCCATCTTCATCATTGATTATCTCGTTAATATGCACGTGATTCAGGTACAGCGTCCTTACACTGCGTCTACATACTTGATCCGTGGTTTGCCGGCTCGCAAAACGTGGTAAATGAAGGCATTAATAAATGGAGATTTTTGCTGCAGAGTTTAGAGGATCTTGACAACTCCCTTAAAAAATTGAATCTGAGGTTTCTGATTTTATTATTGAATAATTTACAAGGAGACATCATTATTACAGATCTCTACTGTGTTTATTTATATAATAAGATAATATGTTTGTAGTTATAAACGTCATGTTATATGCATTTAGGCTCCACGTGTTACAAGGCCAGCCATCGGACGTGTTGCCGAAGTTATTTAATAAATGGAATATAAAATTACTCGCCTTTGAACATGACTCAGAACCATTCGGAAAACTGCGAGATAATTCTATTAAACGTCTCGCGGAGAAAAGTAATGTGCGAGTGCTTGTTCGGGTAAGTTTATTCAACTTAGTGCAGAAAATTCTCTTGTTTTTAATTTTACCTTATCAAACAATCTATTTTGTGTTTAGCAAATTTTACTTTGAAATCTCCCACTACTTACTACCAATTGGTGTCGTACTCGTGAGATTTAGCCTAATATTTTTTCCCTTTTTATATATAATAAGTTACAGTCTAATTTTCAGGTATCACGCACCTTGCTAGACCCGGATGCCCTAATTCTACTAAACAATGGACATATTCCAGTATCGTACCAGCGTTTTAAGGTACTGCTTACAAATGAAGCGATGTAACATAAATTGTTTCCAGCTCTATCACTACCCAGTTTAGGTTTTGGGTTTAGTAATAGCATAGACACTCAAATGTTGTTAGATTGTTTTTGATAATAATTTACCTCTTTTTGTCCATACATCTGTTTAAGTGACCGCCTTTATCCATCCAGGCATTGTTTAAAATTTCTCATCCTCCTGAAATTCCAACACCGGCTCTTACTGCGGATGATTGCATGCACTGCAATTTCTCCAATTCAGTCGAATATGAAGATTTACCCACACCTCCATCATTGGAAGAATTGGGATTTGAATCTGATCAGTTGGAACCATCGCAATGGAAAGGTGAAATATTCAATGTAAATTGCAGGATGACACGATTGCTAATCTGAAAAACAATCTAAACAGGGGGTGAGACTGAAGCACTGCGGCGAATGGAAAATTATCTTCACTCCAAAAGCCTTGCAGGTGATTCCGGCAATAAAACTGAGAAGTTAGTGAAAAAGCTTCTGGAATCTGGAAACAATATCCTTACTCCGTATCTCGTATTTGGCTGCCTTTCGAGCAGGTATGGTATATGGAAGGTATATGTTGTGTGAGATAATTAAAATACTGTTAAGAGCAAGTCAGCCAGCTCAACATTAACCATCACATGTAGGCCAATGACAGCTTTTATATGGAATCTCAAGAGGGCAAAGAAAATTTTCTCGTGCTATTATATCTTTATCAAAATCTAAATAAACTTGAATAACTTTGAGTGTGGTTGAGAATGACTTCACTATGACGCAAGTTTCGATTTTGTTTATTTTCATTTTTAGGTTGCTCTACTTTCGATTGCAAAATTTACACAGAGAAAAAAATCAAACCACTGCAATCAGCCAGCTAGTGTGGAGAGAGTATATCTACACACTCTCCACCATAAACCATAGATTCGACACACCAGAGGGGAATCCTAACTGCATGAAAGTAGGCTGAGTTTAGCTAAACATTTTGATAATTTTAATTTTAATAATTTAAGCGATCATATTTTCTCTACGTTTTCAAGTTGCCATGGACCTCAGATAATAGGTTACGCAATGCTTGGAAATATGGAAAAACTGGCTTTCCTTGGATCGATGCTATAATGACCCAGCTCAGGGTAGAGGGATGGGTACATCAGATATGTCGTTATTCAGCTGCCTGTTTCCTCACCTGGGGTGATCTTTGGATTAGCTGGGATGAAGGCATGAAGGTATGGATAATATTACTAAGTAGAGATATCATGATAAGAGCAGCAGTGACTATGAAAATGTTCCCTTTTCAAGGTATTTGATAAATATCTGATCGATAGTGACTGGAGCATGAATGCAGGTAGTGTAATCCTGCTTTGTTCCCTTCAAGATTTTTTATAAGGTATTCTGACTATCCCGACGTACGTTTTCTCCAGGTTTTTGGATGTGGGTAATGAGTGTGCCCTTTTTTCGCAAATTTTCAAAGACTTTCGATCCGGTAGCGTTTGGAAAGATCATTGATCCTTCCGGAGAATATATAAGAAGGTATGTGCACCGTTCAATTATTGAAACATAGCAATTTTCACCAAATCTCGATCATATTGCTTGCACGAAAATCCCCAAGCATTTCAGTGATGTGATTCTCACTTGTTTTACAGATACATATCCGTACTTAAAGACTTCCCAGATGAATTTATCCACAGCCCATGGATGGCCCCAGTATCCTTGCAAGAACAAGCTGGGTATGCGAGTCTCATGGGATCTTGATAAAAAAACTTGATATTTTGTCGACTGCACATGACTACAATAATTATCCCTTACAAACTTTACTGTTAATACAGTTGCATTATTGGAAAAGATTACCCAAAGCCGATTGTCGATCACTCGTCTGTGAACGAAGTGAATTTAAAGCGCGTACAAGCTGTCATATCGTCTATGACAGGCGAAAAAAACACTACCGTCACCAGAAACCTTTTTAAGGCACCTTTGCCTGTCCATAAAGTAACCGACCAGCATTGCCGGCAACGCAGTGGTATGCTACTCGTGTGAATGTAAAACTTGTCTTTAGTTTTCGCTGTTTCATGTTTGTTTATGACCATTCATCACAGTTAACCAAAAGAGAAAGCATGACATCGACGAGCCCCATGTGCATTCCTTCAGGATTTCCAAACAGGTTTGTTGAGATTCTAATTGTGTGTTATGGGACAAGATTAATAGTTTGATTGCCCTTCTTGTTTTATAGTCTCAAGAGAACGACAATGCGCTTTCTTGTTGTCCGCCAAGCAAGATGAGTCGTTCATTCCGACGTCTGCTGAATTCGTGGACGGAAGGAGCTAAACTTATGCTGGATAAAGATATGGACTTGAACTTTACAGATAGTGCTATGCCGGCACGTTCCACTTTTCCTGTAAGTCATTTGTTATAAATCCTGTTACATAGGAAAGAAAGAAGTTACAATTTTACCATACTTGGAACTAAGTCTTTCAACAATTTGGTACAGCTCTCTGCTGGAGTTGTTGCAACTGACATGCCACTTTCCAGCGTTCCTATGACAGGAGACTCAAATGTGCCAGTGCAATGGACGATGTTCAATGGACATGTTCTTCCTCAATCGGATGCTACTGCTAAAGGAACAGCTTCTTATATTCCGAATTCTCCTCTTCATTTACTTGGACAGGTTTGTTATTTCAATTATATTATAATTTCATTGAGATTTACGTAATTTACGTAATGATTATGGTTACAGCATTTTTAGTCTTTACTGTACCTTGTACAGAACTTTGGCGGGATGGTTTTACCATTACTTCTACCTTTGGAGCTTTACTTTCGAACAAAAGAAACTGAAGAAGCTTTAGATACTGATAATACGTATTTACAAAATGTAAGTACCACAAGAAAACATTTTTATAAAAAACAAACAGATAAACCTAGATAAAAGTTTTTGTCTGTGTGTGTATGTTGTGTGGGCTATGCCCGCAGATCCCTGTCATCTAACTCAATATTGTGTACATCAAGGACTTCTTAGGTGCTTGATTTTCTTCGTTTCAGGAACCAAAATACGTCACATAGCTAGTAGCTACGGCGAGTGGTAAATGGCCTTTCGTTGCGAGCGTTCATTTTCGACCCTGTATCGTGTGATTGTTGCTAAAGACTGCATCAGTCTAATCTTCCGTATGCATATAGCTCGTTAGGTCGAAGTCCAAAGGACCAGGCAATTTACTTCGGGCTAACCGTAGT
The DNA here is from genome assembly GCA_013436055.1 of Halocynthia roretzi. NCBI lineage: Eukaryota > Metazoa > Chordata > Ascidiacea > Stolidobranchia > Pyuridae > Halocynthia > Halocynthia roretzi. The sequence continues at coordinate 253,093 of QRAM01000002.1, read as the reverse complement.
TCCAGCTAATCGTTATCACCAACAAACACACGTGACAAACTCTAAACTTTTTTCAGCTCGTCTTGACACTCTGTTAACAGTGCGAATAAAAGTATCAAGTCTTGTCCTAAACGAGGAGGAATCGAATGAAATGATGACACCGATTTCCGTGTAATATTAAATCCCGCATTGAGAGGCTGATGATTCTGAAGATTTGTAGTAAGCTCAATCTTCAGCGTAAGGGAATAAATTTGTATTGCGGCTTTTCCGACGGCGCTCCCGTCAAACGAAATATAGACACGATTGGTTTGTGATGATATTCAATCTTGAACACACGAAGTAGCTCGATTAACAGTAATCGCAGCTCCTGCATAGCAACTCGTCTTCCTGGACACGATCTAACACCCAAGCCGAATGTGCCAGAGTAGACGAATCTAGGAAATAAGTTGATAAGTATCAGATTCCTATTAAATAAATTATTTGAATGAAGAAGTTCGTAACGGTGTAATGAAAACAGGAATCACGCTTCTAAGTTACGAATGATATGCTGAAAATACGAAAATAGAATTTGCTTTGCACCTGTTCTCCGGGCGGAAGTGCTCGTTGCCTACTATCCATCTTTCAGGAATAAACAACTCTGGATCGGGGAAATAATCCGCGTTCATGTTTTGTGTCGCGTTCGATGTGTTGAACATAAGTGTACCTGAAATGCAACATCATTTAAGGTCTCCTAAGTAGAAATCCCCATATCATTCAACGGATACCACACCGACATTGCTTCAGTCGGCTTCTATACTGGATTGCCGTTTAACATTAACCATATCTAAGAAATTAATTTTGCTTCAATGTCGGTTTTCGCTAAACATCCATGACTTGTTTAACAACTCAACGAGTCAATACCAAGTCGAGTAAAATCTCCAAGGGCTTAGTCGCACAAAACGAGCAGCAATGCGAAACAATCTCAAGCACAACACGTAATTTGCAATAATTTAATACCCGAAGGAATTCTGTAGCCGGAGAGCTCCAAGTCTTCATTAAACCATCGCAGCGAAGCCCACGATAACGGGTACATTCTCTTCGCCTCTTTCATGAAAGCATTCATGTATACCATGCCATCGAGGATCTGGACGGGTTATAATTGTAGATAGATTTATAGTTGTATTTAAGTGTAAGTATCTATCATCAGCAAAATCGATCTTAATTTGATCAAATTAAAATAATTTCCCGTATATCGCGGGCCCAGATCGGTTCTGCTTGTTCCTGGTCGCACATTAATCGATACATACTCACCCTACCATCCAGTATTTCGTCCGGTAAATCCATGATTTCTTTTCTCAATTTCTCTTGAACTTCAGAGTGGACAGCGATGGGGTAGAATATAAGCGATGCTGCTTTAGATGTGGTATCAATTGCTGCCAGCAACACGTCCATCAGAAGCGATAATTTCTCGCTGTCAAGGCAAATGTAGTATTGCGGAATTCGCTTTTATTTCCAAATTTCCGATGTTATTTTTAATACGTGCACGATTAGAAGGCAGACAGGCAGGCAGGCAATTAGAAGGCAGAGGTAGAAGTGTTATATCACCGATCTGAAAATTTATAAATGAAGGGGCAACAAACTATGATTAGATTGATTTATATCAACCTTTTGATTGTGTAATGAACTATTGTAACGTTTAACGCATTGTGGTCACCAGTGTGGTGTTGTAGGTTCTCAGTGGTAGGGTTAATCTGTAATCAACGATGTGTGATGTGACGTAAAGCGATGCTGAACTTTTGACCTGTGGGATGTGTGCTCATTCTTGATGGTTGAGGAAGGATAGGTTGCTAGTTTGACTATGTAGTATTAGATTCAAAAGACTAGAAAACAGTTTATGTGTGGCGAGTCGATTCAATACCAGCAGCAGGTATATTATACAATGTTATTTGCAAAGAATTTCCAATAACTTACTCTTTTGTGAGGTGAGGTACGTCCATTACCTTTTCTAGAAATGTTTGTCTTCCTTCAGTAGCTAGACATTTTGAAATTGCCTCTTTAGCTACATCAACCTCCCTTTTAAATCCTCTTACAGCAGTCTAAATTGTAAAACAGTAGTTTTGAAGGTTCTAGTCCAGTAGTGTCGTCCCTCCAAAAACCCAGTCACGTTTTGTTCGATTAGGATATCTTAAGTGAGGTTTGACTGAGGGTTATTATTAGTGTTACCTAACCCTCAGCAAACCTTGCCTAATCTGAACTACTACCGTTTTGAGATCTCATCTTGAAACGTCTATGGCAACACTCCATCACATGCACCAATCAAATACTAATTCTCCTATGTATAATATATCATAAACATTGTGTTCGGTTTTCACCTTGAACGCTTTTGTTTTGTAATATTTCCATATATTCAACCCAGTGAGCGAGCTGGCTACGAAATCGAACACGTCGTTGTTGCACCGCACTAACTCTTCGACATCCGGATCGCAATTTTCGTTTAATAAACCTGAATAACAATTTATTAATATGGGTATTAAGATTTTTTAAGTCCATACTAAAGATTACAAATACAATAATGTACAGTACTATAATACCGAGTCGGGTATTCAGCACGAAGGTACCAGCGATTTCCAAAGCCCATTTGTCAAGAACTTGATCGAATTCTTCCACCTTAAAACAGTTTTACTGTGGTTGTAGCAACGATCATGTGCATTATTTCTAGTGTGTTAGATACGGACAGTACCTCTCCGTTATCATTTAGACGTGGTGCTATGTATTTTGTCAGATCCTTACACACGAGGCGTTGCTTTTCAATGTACTGCCATACAGCCTTATTGTGAAGAAGTAATGGGTTGATAACCTTACGAAACTAGAAAGAAAGGTTTAAGTAACTGTTAAAAACGTCACCTGGCCCTATTTTACATCCCTGACCAATCGTTTTTAGGCCCAAATGTGCTATAACGCCCGATATATCGGCACAGTAAACAGCAGAGGTAGCATAAAAATACTTATATCAGCAAGTTAGTATTGCAATTTCTGCATAAAAAATCCCTATGCTAATACAATAGCATTACTAACCTTATACCATTCTTCTCCATTTAAATTACTGAAACTGTCCATCATCCCGGCTTCTTCTCTAAGTCGAGTAATTGATTCAAGAAGAACTCCGTTTATTCGACCATGGTCGAGTCGGAAAACCTTTTCCGTATCAGACGGAGAATTGTAAAAAACTGCATATTTTTTCGTGCCTTTATTGAAATATAGTATTTTATTTATGAGGATCGAATTGAAAAAATAATTTACAGACGCTCTTCTGAACGTATTGTACGTCGTTATTTTAACCTGGAAGTTTTTCTTTGTAAATACATCCATGTTGTTGATGTCTCTTTTGCCACAATTCGAAGCTGTATTCTACTCTGAAGTTACGTAACGGAGTATAGTCCAATAACGTTCCGAGTATGGGCAAGCCCTTCGGTTCTGGTAGATCTTCAAAGGACTTAGTTGTAATCGAGAAGTTCTCACCTACAATGCATTGCGTTTCATGTTGCGTTGGTATTTCGTTTGCAAAGTGCTCTATACGTATTGCATACATCACACAACGTGGAGAGCATAGCTCAACCTCGTAACGACGTCCATACTTTTGAATCAGTATTCCTTCGCGTACCAGTTTAGTTCACTGTAATTTCGGACCGGAAACATTTTTAATGAAAACATTACCATGCTGCGTTCAGCTCTTTGAACGTTATCTATGCTTTACTCGTTATATGATTCATACTTCGAGAATAGAAACGCATTACGTTATATATTCTCGCATGACTCTAAAGCGGATTCGTTACTTCCAACTTTCAAACAGTGGCGTAGTGTTGGTTGTCAGCACCCGGGGAAAGGCATGTATTGATCCCCTATCGGTACACATAAACAACGTCAACAGCATCATGTTTTTACTGTGTTAGAAGACTACATTAGCGGTTGATTCAAGAGGGAAATTACCCTCTTATTAAGCATTATGCAATTACATAAGGACAGTACGGCTTTAGTTTAAAAAAACGGCGAAGAATATTGAACATTGGGATATTTTCTGTGCGAGGAGGACGGCGCGTTATTTTTTATTCGTTACTACGACTAATTTTTGCGCCAAGGTCAACAGCCCCACTGCCCATCGCGCTTCGTCACTAACTTCAAATATACAAAAAGTAAAAGGGTAGGGCCAAACCTGTGCTACTCTTGGATGAAATTGTTGTCTGGATATGTCTGCAGCAATATATTGTCGGCCGTGGCCATACTTTCTGTCAAAATGTAATTTCATCGCATATTATTACATGAACGAGTTTAGGTTAACTACGCAAGTCCATTAATCATATAAGCAAGAATAGTGAAAAGCTGTAGAAAATTATGCGCTACGGTAAGTACAGTGAGTATTCGTCGTTCAAATGAAATCTGAATATTATTATTTCGTGATAATGTTACCTTTCCTATGTTATGTCCAAACATCAGGTTGCGTCCACTGCAAATGCCGTTCTTGCTGATCATGTTATACAGTATATCTACGTTTATTATATTGGAAGATAGATACATATAGAGGTGAACATTAGCATTCAGATTACAGAAAGAATTCTAGCCCTTTGTAAAACTGAACGTTCCTATACTCACTAGCACTCATGAAACGTTACAGCCTGGCGTTCGACCAAGTCTAGTATGAATGTTCTACCGCAACCATATCCAAACGTTCGCCTCAGGTAGCATGCACTAAAACAACACGATGGTTTAAAAGATATACCCAGCACGTACAAACAATTTATATAATCCTTACTTAGACATTTGATTTTGTCTAAGCACAACTGCCCACAACTTGCCTGAACTTTACTAAAATAAAGATCTACATAATGCTTCTTCATTGATTAAGGCATTTCATGGGAAAAGTACGGTCTGCTGACTGGCTACGTCTGATAAGAAACAGAGAGCGATAGGAGAGTAAATATTGTATCGTCTTCTATGCATTCCGTGAAAGCAGGGTCATCTAAGGGTACATTATAATTTTAAGACTGTTGTAGAGTATCATCGTCGATACTCAATTGTGTAGTCAAATTAACAACGTGAAAGCTTCCGGTACGTTGTATATTGATTGTATCGTGTATATCTGCGTTATTCATCGACTCTGCTCCGACTTTACTCCCATTCATTTCCACGATTTTGAAGTACAGGTTATCTATGGAATGGTAACACTAATCGCTAGAAGTTTATAAACTCATCTTATAGAATTAAAAAAAGAAGTTATTGCGTATGTAGTCGTTCAAGATCACCAGCACAACAAATTCGTGAAAGATCAATCTGTACTGCACTAATACTAGATGGTGAAAATAGCTCCTTCGGAAACAGTCGAGTAAAGTAAAATAAGCACTTGTTTAGGGCATCGGGGGAGGGGAGACACCACCGAAAATATATCCATTCCTGGATTTACCACAGATTATGGTGCATTGCGGGGCTTAGGGCTTTTGAAGGTCCACTAGCAATTCGTTGATATCTGCTCTGGTCAAGTGTGTTACACAACCCACTGTTTTATTTTCACCCCATTTTTTATCGAAACCTTTGTAGAGGATGGTCTAATCGCTGTAGTAATTGGTAACTCACAGGTTTCTTGTGGTTTATAGCAATTCGTCGTGTTTTTAGTTAGTGCAACATAAAATGAAGCATATTACCCTATCAGTTATCCCTACAAGGATTTCTCCACATCCAAACGCATAACGGTTTCGCGTGTTAACGTACTTTCTACTGCCATCTTGTGTTGTAAAGGTTCATTTCTAGTTGCTGCATTGTCGCTTGCTGTTGTTGGTCAAATATTTTGTTACAGTTGAAAATGGCGCGCCGTCGAAGAAAAGCAAGTGAGTTTAATCTTTAGTAATCACAACATGTGACAACTTATGTATGTTTTTGTTAGTGATAGCGTGATTACAGTACATCGTGTCGCATTTCTATGCCTACAACTGAAATCAAGCATTTATGATATGCTGATTTTCGCCGCTTATTCAGCAGTACCAAACAACGCGCCAATATAGGAATTATGTTAACTTCGTAAATATCACTGGTCTGAGATCCTCAAGTATATGCATTGGTTCACGAATTTCGATATGATATGAGGGTAGCCATTTCCAAACTATATAACGAGGATATTGCATAGACCTGTATGGTCACAGGCTACCGTACATAAACAGCGCTTGCAAAATCGATGCTGTTAATATTAGTGGTATGGAATAATATAAGATTCACATGGAATGCACGTTATATAATTATTCACTAGCATTATTATGGCCTCAAGACTGCTGTGAACTCAAAAAGCTTGTGTGATTGAACTTACAAATTTGTAAAACTCTTTTTCTTCAAAGCTAAAAAAGCTGAGTCATCTGACGTTGCCGATGCCGACACAAGTTTGGCTGCTGATGAAGTTGACTCGTCATTGCAAGAAGAGGATTCTGAAGAAATAATGGAAACTACCTCGGAAGGAAATAAGGATTCTTCACAAGAGATAACGGACAAGGACGCTAGTGAAAGTATACCAACAGAGGAAATATCGGAACCCATGAATGTTGACAAAGAAAAGACAGAAGAAAACGACTCTCGTGATGTAGAGGAAGATGTCTCCGAACCCACTGCTGACGATGCTGTCCAAAAACCTGATGACTCTGACACGAAAATGAATGACGTAGCCGAGTCTAAAACATCTTCGAAGGAAGAATCCAACAGCATGGATGCGGATGTGGACGCATCTTTGTCTGACGCACCTATGGATAAATTTGAAGTGGTAGACGAAGTATCTTCTGAGCAAAAGACGGAAGATTCGTATGAGGACAGCAATAACATTCCTGCAGAGGAGAAAGAAAAAGTCAAGATCACAGAGAGTGATAATGGTTTGTCTATATGCAAGTTTTATTACGGTTGACCTTTAACCCACCAATAGTAGGCACTGGAGTCTCCAGGAGTCTGGAATCTGCCAAAATCCTGGAAATTCAAAAGCCATATTCCATCGGGACCTACAGGTGTCCATAAGCTGAATAATCTAGTTTGGTATTAGCCAGAATATAATATCTACCTCAACAAACTTTAGTACACATAATATGTAATGATAATAAATAGGAAAAGAATTGAAAGTAGTTGTCGAAAACCCGCAAATCGAGGGTAAGCACCTTGCACGAAACAGCGAAATCAATTTTGAGACATTTTTCATTCTCTGAATTGTTGTGACAGAATATCAAATGGAAGCCGACAAGGTCCCTTTGCAAAAAATCGACAAAATACCAAAAACTCCCGAGTGCCACGATGACAATACATGCAAAGTCGCAGTGGATCCCGAAGCTGACGAGGATGACGAAGTCATCGGTTCCGAGTCTGCTGAATTTCTCAAGTACTGGCGTGCTGTGCTAGAGAATCCGCATGATTTCACAAATTGGACTTATCTTCTACAGTTGGTTGAACAAGAGGTACGAGTAGTTTATACATATATTTGAAGCTACTAATTTCTAAATTTGGTGAATATATATATTCGATTCAAGAACGATACGATTTAAGATCAGAAAAATCATTATAATCCACTATATATCATTATTTGAAAGCTGAAATGAAACTTGTATAATTTGCACAGAACAAACCTCCTCTTGCTCGAAGAGCCTATAATGGATTTTTCAAGCGTTATCCTCTCTGCTACGGCTACTGGAAAAAGTTTTCCGAAATGGAGAAAAGGAACGGGAATTTTGTCAGGGCACAGCGGGTAAGGTTTTTCTCGATTGCCCATGTCAATTTCAGGCCCCTTTTCTGCTTCGTCTTTGCGGTCTGTGCTGGACCGGACTCAATATTATCCTTAAGATTTCCTGATCAAATATTTTAAATTTTACATCTACAGATAATGCCAGTTGGCTTCAAAGCTCGGGTGAAGGCTGCGTTTTTATTTGCTAAACAGCCTCTAGTTACTATTTTATTGATTCCATTCAATACATTCAAATTGCGATATGGTTATTTTTATTCCTCTTTTACAATTGAATTCATTTTAAGTAACATACAATTTTACTGCTACTTTGCAAAGTGTTTTATTGCATGAGATATTTTTTTGCTATTTGTCGATTTTATGAGACACGTAAGTGCTCACTTCAAAAGTCGTTAATATTACCCGTTGGCTCACACCGTCTGGGAGTATGTGACGAAGCGTGGCAACGCAAGAGTGTCGTGCCGTCGTCGGCGACCGAGAATAAACATCTTGTCCGACGGTAAATTGTAAACATAGGTCACAATGCATTCTGTTGAGGAGTCGCGTCGCTGGTTTTCTTGTTTCGGCTTGCCGCTTTTGCGAGCGCTCGCACACTTCTAATATTTTCTCTGTGTTTGTAGATTCTGGAAAGAGGGGTCAGGGCCATACCGCTTAGTATTGATTTGTGGGTACACATGATCGATTTTTACATCAATCACTACAAGGGGCCTGATGCTGGAACGGAAAAAGTTGCCAAGTAAGTAATTGCCTTGTTGAAACGAAGTACTATGGGCATCTTTAACCGGGTGCATTTTAAATTATGGCGTGACTCCTTGGTTATAAGGGATGCCAGTGTAATATTCTTGGTAGAATACAATAAAAGTATGAACAAGATTCTGAAGACCTTTGTTTTAATAATGCTCGTACGATAGTATCATATCTAGCTAATTGTGACAATTTCATTATTACTAGAGGAATTAACCAGGTTCAATTATCTTAGTATTTTCTCCCATATTGGTCTTCAATTCATTAGTTCTATTTTTTCAGAGTTTTTGAGAGAGCGATAGCATCATCAGGATGTGAATTTCGGTCAGAAAAATTGTGGAACAAATACATCCAATGGCAGCAAGCCAACAAGAATTGGAAAGCAGTCGTCGACGCTTTTGACAGAGTCCTGAAAATACCAACTCAACATTACTCGATATTTTTTAAAGAGTAGGTTTGCAATCAGCGGACTAAAATTTGAATTCACCTAATTTTAGCAATATATTAATGACATCGAATTCTTTCGTGGCATAGCTACAAGGATTTCATCAATTCCCGATCACCGAAGGAAATTCTTGACCTCGAGGAGTTCGAGACACTCTTGAACGAAGTGAGAGATGACGCGGATGAGAATTCTAAAAACAATGAGTCATCGGACCAAGTCGATCCTGAAATTGATGATGATGCTCCACCTGGTGTAGAGTCGAGTGATAGAAGTAAACCTCCTGTAAGAAAAATTATAGTGTTATAGCTGTAGGATCTGATTGTTAAGTCTTTGAATGGAGTTATCATGATTTACAATGTTATCGAAAGAGAAACACTGTTACCATGTTTTGGTTTATCTATTTATCATGTTTTTCAACAGAATGAAAAAGAGCTGAAGGCAGTGAATGAAAAAATAATCGCGATAAAGAAAAAAGTTTTCGACGAGACCGAAGGTCTTGTAACGAAAATTTGGTCCTTCGAAGAAGGGGTAAGGCATTCTTTCTTGGGTAAAAAATTGTTATCTTATATTAACATGTTTGTATTAATGTAATATTTCCTGAAACATTGTTTCATTCACTATGTAATTTAAATCTAGACTATTCAACTGTTACGGTTGATTAAAATTTTTGTTTTTCTACATGCATATATATATATATATACATATGCATACATTTCTTGTGGAATTCTAGCTTGAGCTTGAATAGAACGAATCATTAGGTGCAGAAGGCATGTGAGATTCAATTTTTACTAATTTCAGATCAAGAGACCTTACTTCCATGTGAAAGCATTGGAGAGAACACAGATAAAAAATTGGCGCGATTATCTTGATGCCGAGATCAGTCGTGGTGAAGAACAGTCTAGAGTCGTTCTTCTCTTTGAGCGATGTTTAATTGCATGCGCTTTGTACGAAGACTTCTGGTTGAAGGTAGTGGTTGGTTTTATTTTAGTGTGGCTCCTGCAGCCTTACTTGCTTTCAAACCTTCCCGGTAAACATTTGGCCGAGTCCTGTATAATAAACCTGTTTGTTCTTATAGTATGCAAGATATTTGGCTAAAGTCGATGCCGAAGCAGCCAGGACGGTTTTCAAACGTGCTTGTGAAATTCACCTGCCGAAGAAACCAAATATTCATCTGCACTGGGCTAGCTTTGAGGAAGTTAGTGGTGAGTTTGTGTGATAATACTCGACTGATTCAGTAGAAAAAATTCCAAAGAAACGATCTGTGTTTCAGGCAATTATAGTGCTGCTGCATGTATTCTGGAAAAATTAGATAAAACTCTTCCTGATATGGCAATGATCAGGCTCAGGAGAGTGGCAACCGAACGCAGAGCGGGAAATATAGAGGTCTGTGCTTAGAATATCTTCAACATGTTTATGCAATTATCTATCTTTTGCTATATACATGTATTTGTTGCAGGTCGCTGAAAATCTGCTCAAAACCTTTTTATCTGATTCCAAAAAGGGAACAGAGGAATGCTTTTATGCAAGGAAATATGCTTGGTTTCTTGCTAAGGTTCGATTCACAGCTTATATTGAATTCTATGTTATCAATTACATCCTAAATTATCGATAGGAGCTTTTCTATACGTTTTATTGTGTTCCAGGTCTCCAATAAACTGGAATTGGGCAGACAAGTCTTGAAGGACTGCATTGAAAAAAATCCAGAAAATGTAATTGAAAATTTCCTACGATGATTTATACAAATGAGCTTTCGTGCTGAACTAGAAATGCATGTTTACAAATTTTAGGTGCAATTGTACAAGGATTTAGTCGGCCTTGACTTCATGTACGGAACAGAGGAAAATATCATTGAAGCTTGTGACATTGCTCTCAACAGCCTAACGCTTCCCGAGGATGTTAAGTTTCAAATATCCCAGAGAAAGTTGGAATACCTAGAGGATTTTGGACTTGATGCCAGAAGGTACTGTCCTTTTTCAATAGTTATGTTTATCCTAATTACATATTATTATCCTATGCTATATCAGGACCCAGAAGACATACGATGAACACCAAAAGCTAGTCCGCAATCAAAAAAAAAGAACTCTGAGTGAGCCGGTTGCTTTGCAACCACTCACTAAGAAAGCAAAGACTGAGCAATCTACTAGTCCGGTTGGCAATAAAATAATGTCAACTAGTTCAAATAGGTTTGTTTGTTTAACATTTATAATTGACTGATCATTAGATAACATTATTTGATAACAAATCTGTCTGAAGGTACACGGCAAGCACAACCACTAATGGAAATTACGCCAGTCCCATATCATCCACCATTACGGGACAAGCTACCACGGTCCCAGCTGTGCAAAGTGCCACGCTTCAAGCTCAGCAACAGGCTTATACAGCTAATGCAACAGCAACCAGTGATCCTAGTGTGTACTACCAAAATTATTGGAACTACCAAAAACAAAATGAAGTAAGTAACTTTACTCTACTGAAATCCAATCTTTTCTAGCTTTCTCATCTGTTGCACTGCTATTTTTCAAGGTACAACAGCAGTATAACCAGTACAATCAACAGTGGTCACAATACTCACAACAATACTACCAGCAATGATTGAAGCCAACATTTTTATTAAAACTAGAACTTGTTATACCACAGCAAAATGAAGAGTAAATATCTCATTCAAGTTAACAGAATTTCATTTCAAGAAGAGTAACAATTTAATTTGTCTTACATGGGTAGAGAAAACAACATCATACCAAAACAAACTCTTAATTTAAAATAAATTTTTCAGATTCCTTAATCAAAGAAACCGTATACGCTATCCACTTCGAACCAGTCTAGATTTGCCTTTTCATTAGTTTTCTTTGCCTGAAAAATAGTTTCTGGCATAATTGCGTTTTCTGTTCTTATTTTGTGTTCTTGAAGTGGCCTAGAGGTATAACATCTGCGAAAACGTAGTTCTTAAACTGTTGGTTTTAAAACAGCATTACTGGAAGTATCTTTCGCCAATCCGCTTTTGACATTCAGTTAGTCATCTTTTGGAAATTAATTTAGCCAACCATGCATTTGTTTAAAGTTGCCAGTAGTTATTACTTACCTTATTGGCATTTTTAGTAGCTCGCCTGAAATTCTGTCCCCATCTTGTTGCTATCGGTCCCTTTTTCGGTGTGGAAGACTTTTGTGCTTTACAGACTGGAATCTAAACACAACTCTAAATTTACAAGTAGCTATCAAATGTGAATTAGTGAAGGAAGTGTTTTCTTTGTTAGGAGCTTCAGATGGGATCAGCTAAATGCATACTTCACTTTGCAGTCCATCTAGAATGCTCTGGAGCTTTCTCCGCTTTGCTCTCCCAGCTCTTTTGATGGTAGAAATTTCGTCAATTTTTACTGTACTATTTTGAGTCTCCCCGGCCTGTATAGAATAAGTAGTGACTTTCATTAATGAGCTATTAAATGAAAAATAAAATCACAAACCTTAACCTCAAACTTTGTCAATTCGTGATGCTTGTGTCTGCGAGGAAAGGTATCAGGACTCACTTGGAACTTGAAACATAGATATTGTTAGTATTTTAGTGTGGGGAAATTCCATTCTATTTCACTTTGAACCTGTGTCATTGCCTTTTTTTCAGCAGTATCTAACTTAGTTTTCATTTTCTGGATTTCTTCATCTTTTAAACGCAGCTTGTGTTTGATTTCATACTCCAACTCCTTAATTCTTCCCTTTTTCTCCACTATTTCTTCGTTTCGTTTTTTCACTTTCTCTCCTTGTTCAAACAGGGCATTTTCTATCCGTTTCTAAACAAGCACCTCCTTGAGTTCTCTCAACACTTTCTTACAAAAATAAAAATTGAGCTCTTACGATGGTGGAGCAAAGTTCATCAAAATCATTTTTATATTTCTCTTTCAGTGCTTCAAGCTCATGATCTGTGTTCGCAAGCATTGTATTAAGCTCATTGACTTTTTTCTCTACTTCATGCTTTTCTTTCTCGAATTGAACCTCGGCACTTGTTTTTAAATCGTTGGCAACCTTCAGCTGTGAAAAAGAAGCTATGTATTAAGTACTCCAGTTAAATGCATTTATATTGCTTTGAAAAACCAACTTTCTTCTCCAGTTGCTCCTGTTGTTTTTTCATTTTTTCAACATCCGGGAAAGAATCTATCTTCTTTTGCAACTCCCGGATCAACTCCTCTTTTTCCTGGATCTCGTTTCTTTAGAGATAGTGGAATATTACTACACTAGTTGCACAAATATTGAAAGTGTTTGTGTCGTACATTAAATTAAAAATGAAATGATTGGTAATGTAATTCTGTAGCATGCACACCTCATAACAGATTGGTTTTCAGCAGATTTGGACTTTTCTTCTGAAGATAATTTTTCCATGGTCTCCAACTTATTTTCAAGATTGGTATATTTTACTGATAAGTCTGATAGCTGTTTGGTCGCACTAGAAGCCCCTTGACCTGTGACATCGAGCTGGTTTTCAAGAGCTGTCATCAGTTTGCTGTCGAACCAAAATAATTAGATCGATTCTTTTCTGTGGCATACTCCTATTCTATACCTTTGGTTGTTGTTTTCCTGTCTAAGTAAGGAAATTTGTGTTGTGTGATCTTTATTTTCATCTTTAGCAATAGCAATGTCTTTCTCAAGCTTGGTGAATGCATCCTAGTAACAAGGTAAAACTTTGTTGGGTATCCACTGGTTGAAATCGATAAACTTGTTGATTCGTAAGAATTAAACCTGTAGTGTGGTCATATCCTGCTTCTTAGCATTAATTTCATTTTCCAGATCCATATTAAGATGTCGTTGTTTCTCTAAATCTTCATTAGCAGTACTATTGTCTTCCATGAGATTTTCCACCTGGTAAAATAACACAAAACTTTTACAACTTGAAGGGTTGACATAGAATTCAGGATTGTATGGTCTCAAAACAACATTGCATAGTTTATTACTGTACTACATTTCTAACATTCATAGGCTGCACCTTGATTTGCAAGTCTGATACTTTTTTGTCAAGTTTATCTTTGCAATCGAAGCCAGATTTGACAGCTTCATCTGCTTGCAGTTTAAGATCTTGAAGTTTGTTATACCTTAATGTAAAGTATGTCATCACAACACAATCAGATTGCCACTCTTTGAAATGTGGGTAGAAATAGTATACAGTTATTCCATTGCTATGTGTAGAAAAGTAGTCTATCATACTCTGCTTTCAATTGTTCAATGTCCTCATCGAGTTTCTTTATCTGGGTTTTGTATTTTTCTTCAACCTCTATCCACAATTCTTGCTCTTTTGCAAAGCGTTGCTGTGTCAGCTCACTAAAGTTCATCGTATCTGCTTTCAGTTGTTTCTCATTTTCCAAAGCTTCGGTCAGAACCAGTCTGGATGCCTGAAATTTAAAAATCGTGGAAGAAATGCATTTGAAAAAATAGATAACCTATACAAATAAAATTTACTTGAAGCTGATCACATTGCTCAAAATAATTTGCGAGTTCCTCTACTTGTCTGGTGATAAGATCATTTTTTTTCGTCAAGGTATTCTCCAAAGTTTTGATAGCTGAAACTAACTCATCTTGACGGCCACTTAGATCAGTTATATTCTCTTCTAGTTGTTGAATTCTTGCAGCTTTCTCATCAACAGTATTCTTTGTCTCCTCCAGCTAAAAACAAATGACAAACTCAAATTCTGTGTAATGCCTTATGCGTATATCATTAGGAACTGCACATCTGAATTGAAAACATTTTTGTTAGTCCCCATGGTTGACAGCTCTAAATGAGTTTAATATAGTGTTGATATCTCTGATAGTATGGAAAGTAATCAACATCATTGCTGTTCTAGAAAACTTGCAGTGTGGTGGTATGTGTATACTGCAATGCATTGTTGTATGTATTTGATAACCCTAGTAAGGGACCCAACTGGCTCAAGGCGTGCCCCGTGTCTATCCATTCCTGCTTGCCTCTCTGTTCATCTCCACAAGTTTCTTCGTCATCGTTTCTTCATTCTCACTAGCTGTTGTTTGTAGAGAAGAGACTGAAAAATAATACAGCATTGGAATTAACACTAATCATCTTTATCAGGAGTTTTCAAACAAGTTTACAGTTTTCTTCCAAAGTCTTCCTGGTATCAACAGCTGAGGTTGTGAGATCCTTGAAATCATTTGTGATCTTCTGTTATATGAATGAGTGATATCATTAACTGAAACGAAATACATTATATCTACTTTTACAAGAATTTTACCTTCACTATTTCAGACTTGCTGTCACTTTCGCTGCGTAGTACATTAGCCGTCTCCACACATTTTTTCAGCATTTCCTCTTGTTTAGCCATTTGATTCTTCAGCAAGTGACACATTTCTCGTGTAGCTTCCAACCTTAATGGGAAAATGTTATGCTATAGACCTATAGTACTAGAAACATGAATGTGCTACTTTATCCCATTACAAGATTGACTAGGCCTTCCCATGTAAGTCTGTCCACACAGCCAGCAATACCGGTGACAGGCCCGGGGCACATAGCCACAAGTTTTCCCGCAATTTCTGTCTGGCCCTTTCTACGGACCCCTGAGCTTGCTCTTGAGCGCTTATTATTCCAAGAAGCAAATAATATTGTACTGATATACTGCGTATAATCATCGCTTCAAAACCCAAAATAAGAGTAGCTAACACTACTATTCAATACTTTTTGTGGCATTTATTTCTGCCAGCAATTTCATCTTGAAGTTGCGTCGTCACTTTCTCGTATTCCATTTGTATTTCTACTAAGGATTTCCTCTGAGATTCGATAGTTTCGTTTGCACTTTCCAGCGCTTTGGACTGGAATAAAAATGTTAGTAAAGAGTTCGTGGAATAAATTGTCCAACAACCTGATAACACGTTTCAATGAATTTACCTTCTGCTTGGAAGCGATTTCCGTTTGGACGTGCCACATTCGAATCCTTTCCGCTTCTTCTTGTAATAGATCCATGTTCTAACAATTGAGGTAAAAAATATAAGTAATTGGGGTATGCGACCGTTCTGGGTCCCTGTAACTGATGAGCTGTTACTATAGAGTCAGAGTGCTCTAGAACCATCTACGTTCAAGCTCGTCTATAAACACATAGGATTGATTAAAATATCGACGTTATCTTCTCACTTACGTTTTTTCGGAGTCTTGTCAGACTCCCGGTAGTATCGTGCATCTTCACTGCTTGCATATGCGACATTATCAAATATTACGCCGACCGAGTTGACTAATCGAGTTACGCAAAAAACAAAGCATGACAATTACTTATTTCCCCATTTATCTAGCAATTCCTGTGATATAACTAAACTCATTCGCAATAGGTACCCCCCACGGTTCTTACTAGGCTTAAATCACGATATTTAGGATAAAACAAATGATATTAAGAGTCATTTGAAAAGATCTATTTTCGAATATTTCGCAAAATGTTTATTTTTTTAAATCAGACGACAGTGCAGATCTATGACGTCACAGGAGTGCTTATTCCTTGGTGGTTCCGTAACACCTGATACCAACTAATGTATCAAAATGGTTCAGCAAGGATAAGTATTTATTAGAAATATATAGGATCGCTTTATCTCATTAATAAAGAAGAAACTGTGTGTGTGTGCATGTGAGTCTGTTCTTGTGTGCACAACTACTGGGGTTCGAGACTTGGAGCTCTTTCAGGCACGGATGTGTCATGGTCTAATTTTCTTCTCAAATATGAGTCCTCATTGCAGCCCCGAATCGGCCTCAAAACTAATTTAGCGGGGTAACTATAAATTAGCTGCTGGCGACAGTATATCTGTGTGAATACTAAAAATACAGTAGCAGACGAGATAGTATTATATAATGCAGTACAGTATTATAGACGAGATTATGAATTGTGACTAGGTACAATTTTTTTATTGTTATTGAACTTAGGCAAACTCTTCACCAATATTTCTTTCACGTCTGCTTTCGAACCTGATTAGACCGGGTTACGTGTAATTTTTTGCTGGCAAATGTCTACCTATCTTATATTTGATTGGTATAAATAAAGACAGCTGCGAAGCAGCTAGTAATAATTACTGAGGAGAATGATTTGACATACGCGTAATAATGTGATGTATCGAAGTAGACCTGTCGGACTGTAATTAAGTCATTATTAGAATAAACCAAAATTAAATTACAAATTGAACAGAAGATAAACGATATCGTTAGGAGGATGCTCCATAATGATTTTACTAACGGTTTGAGGTAGTAGAAGTAGTGAGGTGGCTTAGTATTTGTTTGTATTAGGATCGCTTCAAACTGAACAAATTGTTTGGTTTTTCATTTGTGTAGAAAACGTTATTCAGTTTATGGTTTATCCGTTTATGCCTGAGTTGGTGTTGTCAGTGCTGTTCATATGTATACAATTAGACAGTAATAGGCGTGAGTTCTGGATAATCATAGAACTATTCTAGTGCAATATTTTATTTGAATTCTTGAGCAGCAGGGAGGCGCAGTACATAAGAAGTAGTAATGAAATAGCTGGATACAAATCATACTACTGACTCGTTGTTATGAGTGAGGGCGTCTTAGATTCGAGGGCGTCTAATATTCGAAAGAATAAGATAACCGCTAGGAAGGCTAGAGTTCGGAATATGCTGGTTGTTTTCCTTGCTTGAATTCGCGCCAGGAGCATTAGTTCCATTTATATCACGCTGTAGATTGTTATAGATACCTTTCAGATTCAATCACCTTCATATATCAATTCTGAAGTATTTAAAATTGATATTAGATATTAGAATATTTAGATTGCTGTTTCATGACGGAATTTTATCCATACGCGCATTTATTGATAACTTTCTTCGAGAACAATTGCTAGATATTTCGATGTGGCTGGCTGCGTAGGGTTTGTCCATTCTTCGTCTACGTATAAGACGTAATAACAATGCATTCAAGAGCGTTTATACACGGGACCTCCTCTACTCGGCTACGGCAAACAAAGACTTTGTAAGGGTTTCCGAACAAACTACGCAAACTAAATAAACTCTCCATAACACAACATAAGGTGTCCGATTCCATTCAGGGGAACATAACTTCACTTTACTAGTAACAACTGAATTATAGCAATGGAACATAAAGTAGTTTACCTGAAGTATAACTTGATGCAATGTGAAATCGCTGGGAGTTATATTACATATTGAGATTTTAATAACAGTGTAAGAAGTATGTAGAGTCAATATATCTGTAAATATCAAGTTTCCTGTTCAGCTTGCTACCTTACGCATCAAGTCAGCGTGACAAGTTGCTATGGTAACGTGTTCGAAATCGCACGTTGTTCTTTCATCCGCTGGGCCTAGATATTTATCAGTCAACATGGTTTGGATCCGGATAGTTTTTGCACAGTTCCCCGTGTAAGAATAGTAGTATCAGCATATCTAACTCGAGTGGGATTGTTCCTTTTCTGCTGAAATACGTCTTGGGTGGAGTAGACGATTCAGGTATATTGGATGTCCAGTAATGGGGGAAAAGTGATATCGTGGATTTGTACTTGTCTATTTACAGTAGATGAGTAGATCAGCTAATTTATACGCATGTAGCCTGAAGTAAAGTCTCGATTGTAAACATTTTATGCATAGATACATATATATATATTGCATAGATGATACTCTGGTTTTACCCTTAGTATCAAGCTTATTTGTAGAGAAAAGTTTCCATGTCCGAACTAATGCACTAATGCTGAGATATGTTATTGAAAGCGTTCTACATCATTTTTAAGTAGGACTAATTTTGTGAAGGGTTTTAGCCGTTGTCTGTTGAGTTCAACCACTATTACTTAAATGCTATTTACCTTGGCGTAATTGGTTGCGGATACGCTAGCTGAAGAAAAATTCGTTTGTTTGTAGACGAAATTAAATATTACCGATCATTACAAACACTTAAGATATAGACAAATAAACTTTTCATTAGCACTTGAGCGCGTCCTCAAGTTTACTCGCCCATGACCCCCCATGTTGGTGTGTTAGAGAATTCCGTAGAATTCAGTATACAGACTTTTTGTACAACTATACCGATCTGTATTAACGGGCATACGATTTCCTTCAGCCAGTTTCGTCATTCATTTTTCCATGAGCAGAAATTTGTGAAATAGTTGTAGGTGTTCAAAAGTTCATTAATGTACAACCACTCAAAAACGGATGTGACTTTCGATATCTACGCACATACACACCTTAGATATCACAATAAGCATGTTTAAGTCATAAATTATGTAGTTTCATTAAATATATGTGACGCTTATACGAGGTATACTCTATACTCTATACTCAATAGTAGGCCTTGTAGAACAAGCTTTGTTGACATATAACACGCTTATAGCCATAACTATATACAGATGTTTAACTTGACAAAGCCATATTTGCTATCGATAGTACAGAACAGATTAGTCATAGGATTACTAGAGAGGAGGCTTGTGAAATACAATATATTAGCATCGACATGTATGTTGTTATACCGGTGTATGATTATACCTATGTTTGTTCAAATGAACACCAGCACATTGTTGAAATCATTACGTTAAACATCAAAATCATATTCATTCTGTTCGTATTTTTCAATTCATAGCATCAGCTTGAATTCTGTTCGAATCTATAAATCTATAAAGGTTTTTAGTTTTTGGTTTCAGTTTTATATAGCCCAAGGATAACGAATGATTATTAGCTATTTATATTCATGGGAGTTATAGAGTGACTGAAAACAGCTTTCAGGTATGACTTAATTGATCACTAGGTTTATGGATACCATGTTGTAAAGTTTTTACTGCATTGTTTGAGATTCTGCCTCGTTGAGAAGTCAATCAAATGCTTAGGTCAATACATAAAGACTTAACGCGCCCTGCTCCCTATTGACGGTTTTAATAGATAGCGGGATTCCAAAGTATACACCCACGATTACATTGTTCGCAGTTTATTACATGTTAATTATTACCATGTAGTGTTGCCCCGTTATGATATTGTGGCTACGGAAACCCATATTAATGGAGTATTATTAGGTTGAAATCGAATGTATTGATAACGTACGTATATCAAAATCTGTGTAGGTTTGATTTCTACACTTCAAAGGAAGATCTACTTCAATAGTAGTAGGAAGAGAGACTAGACATCACTTATTGTGAACACCTTTTTCATTTCCATGGTTACGGTTGGAGCTATTCAGATCGGACTGTTTTCCAGGTACTATCCAATTCAGACATGACCAGTGGGGCCTTCGATAGCGAGTTTCACGGAAAGCATTACTATCTAATAACTAGTGACGATTTGTACGAGTCCTGACTATGAATAAGGATTAAAAATAGGGTAAAAACCATATAGTGTAGAAATTGTAGATTATCGACCCTTGTGCTATGTATAATATTTCAAGGTATCTGAGCTATGTTTTTATTGTACGACGATGTAATAAGGCTAATGCCACTCAGAGTCATGAAAACTGGTCATTAATCTAATAAAAAATATCTGCCTGTTGGATTTATATTTACAGTTTCAGAAAGCAAGCTGATGGACAATTGTGAATGATATGATAATTAAACTTATTGCAGCATTACCACATTATTTATGGGGATGCCGCCCAAAGAATATGCCGACCGTTAAAAAGGTATATAATATCTTAGCGATATCTTTGATTTTATCACAGCGGTTGTATTCTATGTTTAATTTCCGACATGAACTTTGACCGGACAGGTATCTTCTGTTCTAAGTTATTTCCTCTATGTCATTTGCTAGTGATGCGAATAACCGGATGGTATATGAGGAAGAGATATAGATAGATCAATCACATTACTTTATATGTCCCCCCCTATGTTTGATGAGTACTCCAATATTGAATGTAGAACTACAGTCCACAGCTTGAATTATCTTTTTAAAAAGTGTGGGTCGTCAGGGTATCCATCAAAGAGAAGCGATTTTTAATGGAAGCCTCTTTGCTTGCTAAAGGAAGATTCAATGTTATTATTTTCGCAGCTCATAACAATGTTATACATAGAAATTACAGTCACCGCCTAAGTAACACTGACTCGTTAGTGCACGAAGTTGCCTCGTAGTAAAGAACGCATAGGTCTCGACTATACTAACTACTCTGCAATTTCGTATTGATCTTGCACGAGTTCCATCAAAACGAAAGAAGTAGCAGAACTGTATCTAACGCAGAAAGATCACGATTTAAATAGGCATTATTGATTTGTTGAACTTTTGTTGCTATGCATCATTTTTGCTCACGACGGGACTTTACTTGAGATTTTTACTAGTGTCAAAATTTGCTGACTGCTTACTAGGACTGCGCCTACTTGCAGGAGATAGGCGTACTTGATCGATGATAGGCTAGAATTCTAGGATAGAATTAGTTGACCGGTACTATCGATTTTCAGCCGCTCCTGGAATATTAGGTTATTTCCGGCAATTTGTCTTTTTCAGTTTGTACGTCAAAAGTTATGTTAGGACTTTAGAAACATGGATCATAGTAGGTTGAGTGGTATACTTGATTCATAGCCGATGGCTCACGGGACCTCGGCTTTACACAATTAGTATCCTATCAGTATTGTGCACGGCGACTCAGCGAATATTAATACAGAAATATTACTTGAACGTATTTTTCAGAATTACTCACTGACAAGTAATATATTGTATGAGTTACCGGGTTCTTTTAGACTAGGTGACGGACGTATGAAAACCTCGCAAAGAAATAGTGTATACATTAGCAAGCAATTGTTAAACTCACTGTCTTGTGTACAGACACAGTAAGTTAGTGATAAAATAATTATCACAATGAATTGTGGCGTGAATTTGAACAGTTTAGTTAGTGTATACATTAGCAAGCAATTGTTAAAATCACTGCCTTGCTGATGAGATAGAGTGAAGTCGCAGATCCAGACAGTTTTTTTTTTGAAGTTGGAAAGACGAGAGCTTACCTAAGGAAACTCGAAAAAACGTATAACGTTCTGTATAATGTTGATATTATGACAGTAGCAGTGTTAGTGTTGGCATAAGATACAGAATACAGTCTAGATTTAGCCTTAAGCTATATATTTGCAACGGAATTCGTATGTTGTTCATTGTACATGTTGTATATCTAGGACTATTGTGTTCACCATGGGTATGTTGTAGTATGCGAAAATCCCAGTGTAAGCTACTGTATTATTGAACTCACAGTATATTAATATTATACTGTATATACGGTACCCGGAGTGCATTTCCGCAGTGTATTAGTCCTACATAATTACAGTATCAGGCAATGCATAATTTAATAAATCACCGTCACAGATATACAGTTGCCGGCTATTATCTCGGTAACAGTCATTGATGATACTCAATCATAAATCTTCAAAATTAGTAGCTGCGTATCTGCCTTTTATTAGTTCAAGGAAGAGTAACTTGACATCTCCTTTTATGAACACCTTTTCCATTTCCATTTCCATCGAATTTCATTCCATTAAATACTACCGTAGGCTTTTTTGCGACATTATAGCTGTACCCACTGCGACAGATCTTTTACTGTGTTCTCGTGGATAATATGAATTAAAGTGTATTATGTTTTCCAGTCCCGAGTCCAGGTTCTAACCTACGGTACTTTCTTGAGTGTTTTGTCAAGTAATTTATTTCGCAAAACTTACATTTGGCATTCTGTTCTATCAGATAACACGTGAGCCGACTATTGAACTGTTATTTCGGAATATTGTTATACCAACCATCCCAGTCTTACTTTGCTCAAAGCCCTCGTTAGTTTTACTCTGGCAAGCTAGATCGATATACAGTCAATGGCGTACCTAGAGTGATGTGCCGCCCCGGGCGGTCCTTTGCCGGCCCCTGACAATATTCATTCATGGTTGTTAACTAAGTAACAGCCCTATAAAATAGGTTGGAGAACATTCGGCAATGGTGTAATATGATGCACGAAATTATTCGTATAGCGTTTGCTGGTCTTGCCACTGTGATTTAACTCTAAGATTTAATTCTAATAGCTATCAAACCCCAACCTCATACTTAAAATTACAGTTTTCCATGTCTTTCCCATCGTTTCGTATTCACATCTCGTCATCATGGTGCATATTTCCAAAGACCGCTCCCTCTGCACTCCCTTCCACTACTCTAGTGTATACAGTACTGTCATAAATGTTTGAACTGATTGACGTTTCGTGTTTTTCTTTGAATCGTCTTTCGCTTTCCGTTGAAACAAAGCTACTGTACTTTTCAAAAGAAAACCCTCAAATACAATACTCATTCTTTTTTTCTTTTCACGTTTTTTTTTTCTTATAGATCTTTGGAATGCTATTGTTATGATGGGCTGGTTGTCATCATAGGTTGGTACAACACGTTCGTTGAAGGGTTTCGCATTTTTAATCTATTGTTTTCGAAACGGCTGAAAATTAGTGTAGACTATGTTGTAGTTTATTTCAGTAATCTGTCTTATACTGTACAGTGTGCATGGTAACCAATAGAAGGCACCAATATCCTAGTGCTTTCCAGAACACTGTTTCAGGTTGTCAGTGTCTCTTAGTTTCGCTATTGCACAGTATGTTCAGTACAGGCTGTCAGAGTTAGGGCGGATCTTAGTGAGGCTTCCACAAGAATCTTTAATCAGTCGTTTTCTTGGTAACTTATCAAGGGTGATCAATAATACCACCTGTGCAACCATACGGGCGTGTTTGAACGTAGAAGATTAGACCATTTCGTCTTGGCTAAGATTTTATACCATCATGGTGTAGATACCATCATGTCAGTTCTACTGCATATATCGTATAGTTAATAGATTTATAATCTTTTTAAAGAATACGTGACGTCCAACAGTAGCGTATGCATCAGTGTGATATTTATCCTGTAAATTAAATTCGTTCTCCTATGCTTTTTGTCACAGCAAGTCCAAACAATTTTTTACATATCAAATATCCAAGCTAAAGAAAATGAAATTCAGATCAGAAACCGGGACCCTTCTGGGTCCATAGGCGATTGAATTCTACTTAGAGTCACGGTGACGTCCTCTACTGGCCAATATAGGAATATGTCATCTATTAGATCATTTCCTTTATAAGCTTACTCGGGTAAGGCCGGGTCCCTCTAGGTAGTAGCTTATACGTTGTTGGTAAGGGACAGTATTATTGCTAGTTTGAAATCATTAAGCAGTAAAATCAATAGGAATTGCGATTAATTAATTACAAATGACACCCGCAACTTCGATTAAAGATTTCTGTATAAACATATATATATATGCACCAACATACTTAATCCCTAGTTTCGGTATGTTTACTGTCACAGACGAACTAAGGTTCAAGTTCGTCAAATTGATTAGCTTTAACATGAGGGAAAATTTCAACTTCAATTTATCATTTTCAGTGATACCAGGTACATGATACATAGTGACTAGAAAACGACATGTTTAAAGTCGTGTGACGCTTATTCAGTTGAGATAATCAATCAGTATGACATGTATTGCAGTAATATATATCACATTCAAGGAAAAAAAAACAGATTCGGAAATTCATGCAGCTGTTCAATCGTGCTAGAACTACGTCGTATAATTAGGTCATTTCTAGCATTTTCCAACATCCCGACTGTGGGCGACATGCCAAAGCACGTCCTATATGTCAGTTACCGACTGTTGTGCTTTGTATGGGTAGGATCCGTGATTCTTTTCAACGTTAGACTCATGACGTGAAAGTTTGAGGTTGGGTGCTGTGGAAAGGGTATTAGACTCGAATCTATTTTCCACAAATCATTTTTCTTTGTTATTTCACTGTTTTAGGTCTGCCACCACTTCTTTATTTTTTTATGATAGTAACAATCTAACGCTTGATTATGCTGCAGTGCCAAGAGGAAAATAATTGACGGGGCTTCCAGTAATTGCCGTTTATTTAGGATAAGGGCAATTTAATAATTCATATTTCAAGCTGTTTAAAAAGGGTGTGTATGGACGCAGTACTGTAAGCAGCTTGGCATATAATAACGCTAATCAGTTCGTGTGAATCTCCTATTTCTCTATTTTCGTTATCATTATTAGAAAACTGATCCCCCTTGATTGGATACTTTTTTATTCACAGAGTTCAAACAGCCCGTGTAGTGACATAGTCAGGTTAGGGAACAGAAAGGAGCGAAAAAACAGTGCCAAATTTTCACTTAACATGGGAATTAACTAAAACCCTTGAAAATTAAGACACCAAATACATAAAAATGCTCTTTCTACACTGAAGTATTAAAAATGTCGTGTAACCTTTATTCAGCGAAATCCAGGTAAATACAATTGAAAAGTACGTTACTACCATTGAATTGAACCCGTGGCCATAATCTATGTATATTTCAGGAGAATTGGCAGGTTTTGAGCGTTTTATCTTTGCATATTAGTCAGTCATGAATTATGTAAAGAAAAATTGAAAGAGAAAGAGAAATATATTTGCTGTATATCCGTTTACAGATAAGCGCATTATCCTTATTTCGAGCTCGAGTTTTATATTTGTTTTTGTTTTTTCAGAGTCATATCGTTTGTCTATAGCTACAAGAACGACAGTATCTGTCAATCAACCTGTCTAGTTAACAGACCTATACTGTATATACCGTTATAGTAGTGTGTTACGAAATCGCGCTATTGAACATTATATAGAATATATCGAGGAGAACTAGAATACCAAAAATCAACAAAATGGGCTGCGCAGGAAGCAAATCAACCGCTACAGTACCACAGGCAAGTACAAGTCCGGCAAAGAACGGAGCCACAGCGACCAAGGCGGCAAAAAATGCGGGTGGAAATGAAAAGCCAACCCAGAAAGCCCCGGAAAATAACAAGGAAACAGATAAAACAGAAACAGGTATTGAAGTTAATTTCAAAGGCAGGTTAAACAGGGATGAAGGAACAGGGGACAAAAGGGATGAAGTAAAAGGTTTGAAAAATGGAATGATGGTAAAACGGCCTGTTTGTAAAAAGGCAGTTAAAATGTCAGACAATGTCAATGTTGTTTAACCGGATACGATGTTGGCGAACTTTAGAGGTGAAATCTTATAACATCTAACTGTAAACTTTATTACAAGATAGAGAGGCCTCTACTTAACTCAATTCCTCTTACCAAATTGTATGAGATTCTGTATTTTTAATATAAATCACATTATTATCCAAATAAATTTATAATATAATTTCATTTCATATTATTCTCCATGAGTTCTTGCTAGGTAAAGCCCTATAGTAAGGTTTGGACTAGACTTAACACAACTTAAAAGTTATAAAACTCCTAAACAATTCTAAAGTCGAAATATGGAAAAAATCTTTTATTTCCCTCTGTTCTACTCTTACTTCACTTTTTCAGGAGTCTTAGTGAGATGTTTGTGATAGTATGTGATTTGTCTCACCGTACAACCTGTATACATAACACGTTAGTACTATTTGCTCATCTGTATATTTCTTTCTAGACACTGAAGAAGTGATGAGAGAAGGAATAGTAGATTCCGTAAAAGCGGAAGAAAGTGAGTCGATTTTTTATATTTTACGTCATATATCCATCAGTGGTGAGATTCAATTCTTTTGGTAATCTTTCCTATCATACTTTACATCCATAAATTATTATGTTGGTAAAGAAAATTTCTGCAGCTAATTATGCGTTGAATAAGGGCAAAATATAATTTTAAAACAATTCGGGAACTGGTTCTGTGAATTCATAATTTTCTTCGAACTTTTCTATAGCAAAGTCTTAATGTAAGCTGTAGGATCTTGTAGCTAGGATATGACGCTTGAACTCAAATTAAAACATGTCTACGTGTGAACGGCGTGCCTTGCACGCTGAATTCTCAATATTACCTTAATTTTCGTTGTTATATTGATAGACCTAAAACAAAAGTAAAATATGTGAAGTAAAATAAATTTATGTGCGAGAACGGGTGATACCGCGTGTAATAAGGTTTCGTAGAAATATTTATAAAATCAAGCTATCAAAAATACAATGATTCAATTCGATGACGCTAAGCGTGCGTTAGAAACGCCCTGACATTTAGTTGTATACGTCTTTACGTAACTGTAATCACGCATGAATTCTCACAGACGTAATGACATAAAAAAGATACTAGGGTCATAGGTGAAAGGCTATTTTTAAGCGGGGAACTTGTAACTTTGTTGAATCTCGAAACTATGGAATTTCGATTCAAACTACACCTACAATCCTTTCTAGTTTTAGTTATCTTTTATAATCATATACAATAAAATATATGCGAACAAAAGCTCTTGCACATGCAGTAGGAAGAAGGAGTTGATCCGGGATACCAGGTACTGTATCTCTCAATCTATCTATAGTCTAGGCTCTAGACTCAAGAGTCTAGACTATGGAAGCTCCAATAAAAATAATATGGAAAAGGACGCAAATTTTGAATAATAAATACTAACATTTTTTCGGGCTACGGGCCACTCTCTGCATACCCAGGCCCAAGTCGTACTCCAGACGTACATTTTTTTTAAAAGAATATCGCCGCCATGACTTGCGCTGGGATACGCAAAGTCACCAAACTGAATTTGGCTGACACACAGATAAACTTTCAAATATATATACCATACATTAAGAAAGTACTACTTACTGGAACTACCAAGAGTACACGATATCTAACTAATCTAAAAAGAAGGGAATATGAACAATGTCAATGTCATGTCATTACTGTCATTACAACAAAATATATCTTGATGAAATCGAAACCTCGTCCCGGTTCATACCTACAAAAATATTGAACACATGAACCCGCCATGTTAAAAAAAATTCCCTCCATGAGATATATATATTCATTTTCCGTTTATAAGTGTTCATAAATATTGTATATTCAAATGTTTCATCATTGAAATGTTAGAAAACAATATGAATTATTAAACTGTTGTCTTCGATTCTCGACTAACATCGTAACATCCTGGTTAGGGAACTTTTGAGAAAGGCCAAATGATACTTTGACGGGTACCAGTGAAACCATATTTAGGTATCCACATTTTTCGGCTTTTCGCAAAGTTCATGGCTGTGATAATACAATAGCTGTATGTTCCAACTTTTCTCCGATAATCCTTAATTTATCTATGAACTATGAAAAATGAAAGTGGGGGCAGCTTCATGCGGGCTATGAGTTTATGTTTAGTTTTAAGATCGCCCTTTTACATTAATATTTTATATTATATTATACCCATATATTTTGGACGAATTATCACAATCGTAAAGCCAAGACGTTTCAGGGTCGAAGTTGCGTTACTATTTTAGCACCGAAATAAAAAACATTTCACTGACGCACCTTTAAACTATAAGTCAACTGTCAGACCAATCGGAAACTGAAATTTCTCACAACTTTGGAATGATGAGTAATTGTCTAGTCTAATATCAAATGAAATGCTTAATACAAGATTATTATCAATATATATCATAAGTTGGAAATACATAATAGCATCGAATACATAATTAATTACACATAGTTAGTCACTATGTCAAATCTCTGTACCAGCGCCTACTTAGTCTTACCATTTCATAATTTTGAAGATGAATGTGCCATGTCAATACTGCCAAAGTTATTGTTTGCCGTATGTAATCCCGACTACTTCTGGGAGGGACATTAGTCTTGACAATGAGAATGGTTTACCAAAAAACCTGTATTCCGTTGAAATCCCTATATACATAAGGATAGTGGCTACTCACGGTACAGACACGTGTAGCACGGTGGTTATATAAAGACAATATACTATATTGTTGAAGGAAATGATTGATAACTGACTACCACCACTGTTCGCAAAATTAGAACAAAAGTTTAATTTGCTTTTATGATTCCATTCATTCAAGACAAATAAAAACTACAACGAACTGAACTTGTGGAATAATCAATATCTGTAACAATTTAGTATTAAGTATTTTTACTGCTGTTGCATAACCCCAACATTTTCATTAGCATTCGCGGCAAGAACTTGTGTTTCTGCAAGTTTGCAAGTATTCCATAAATGAATAACTGCATTTGAATAAAATGCGAATATTGTAAACCAAAGAATAGGTAACATCCTACGCTGTAATGATGGTCTATTTTATACCTACACTGTGAATGAGTATGGTTTCCCAGAAAAAAAACGACGTGCACGTCCAAGGTCATTGTAGACACAGCCAATTTCAAGCACACTTCCCTCACTCCACACGTAAAATGTCATTCATCCTGTGTAATATCACGAAAAGGGATCAATCCGTGCACTTCCTGAACTATAAGGCAACGACCTATACCTGACTTTTTAGGATTTTTGTGGGTACAGTATGTATTTGTTCTCGCGTAATTATTTTTATATGTAGCCGTTACGTAAGGGCGTCTGTGATTTGTAAATAGCAACGCAACAAAGCGAAAATCAACAGGTCAAAACATCTCAGGTTGTTCCTATGGTGAAACCCCCCCGTAACGCCGCATTCAACTTACGAAGAAAGATGCTCAGAACAAACAGATATTTATAAAAATTTCTGTGCACAGCTAGAAGTTTACTTATCCCCTACTGGACGTGATCTGATACGAATCTGTCATGTTTGGTCAACATGTAAATCGATTTTTAATCTTCAACGCAAGATTTAAAATATAATCACTGCGTTGTGTACAATGATGAATTATACGATGAGTACAAATGAGTATGACAAATATGGCGTTCGAATATAGAAATATATAATAGAACTTCAAAATATTTAAGGACAACACTTCCTACTTTGAACACAGTCTTGTTTACTAACTCAATATCTTCTGCACAGGTGAAGAACCAGCGAAACCAGAGGAAAAACAAAACGTAGCAAGTGATTCTACGCCAATCAGTAAGTAACCCACTGAGATCATTGGGGGTTCGAGTGGCAAAGACAAAATGTATCCACGTAAATGTATCTGAGATCCCATATAAAGTACATACTGGTTCACTCCATGTATTCAATTAGTGCAGTGCATGTCTCTTATGTATCCATGGCAAAATTAAAAAAATTAAAGACTTTGACTTTTTCGTCACTTGTTAAGGCCAACTACATTTAATCATGATTCCAATTTTGAAATTTTTTCTCTCTCCTCTCTCCCCTCTCCCTAAATATACACATCTTGAAGAGTTTACTAGAGTGTGTTGATGTTTTGATCAAATGATAACTACCGGGGCGATACCAATTTCTGCTTTACCATTGAGCCATTTGACGCATCATTGTATGCACTCGTATGATTAAATCTAAGTCTTGAATCTTTTTTCAGCTATTTCTAACCATTGACTCAGCAACAGCACGCAAAATTTTACATGAATATTTATTTTGTATAGTCGTTGTGAGGGAACTGTCATGCAACATTTATAAATATTATCGCTGTATATATTAGTTACACTCACATCAACCTTCGGTACTGTGTAATTTTCCCTGTAGATATTTTACCGTTAATTCCGAATTATTTTTACAGCTCAAACGTCTGTTGAACCAGAAAAGCCTGATGGTAAGTTTAATTACCAAATTCAACTCAATTCTAATTCTATGAATTTCATGCTTAGCGATATGTGGAATCTGCCATTTCTAATTTCATATCATTCAAATATTAATTTATCATTGGTGATCGCTCATAAAACCATCTCTTAGTTCTGCACCTCACTTTACATATTTATTATGTAGCTAAATAGATATAACCCTTATAGACAAACCTATTGAACAGAACAGTTTAATAATTAAGATTATGGCACAAGCGTTGTTCAAATTAACCTTGTTATCACAATGTAACTGTCTCAGCGATATTTACTTACAATCACATAAGCAAACATGTTAAAGCCCCATCATGGATGTTGAAAGAATTCCGAAATTATTAAAGTCTAATGTATGTGTTGATGATGATAGTATCAGAGATACCCAAATCAATTGGTATTAAAGAAGAACCAGAGCAGAAAATTACATCACAGACACAGGATCTTATTCCAGATCCAGCAACAACACATACAGAACAAGATTCCTCTTCACCTGATCAGGATTCTTCAACACAAAATGATCTTAAAGAAGGTTGTTGTTATGAGTTGTTCGCATAATCCAAGTGATTATGGGTGTTAATTCAGCTTTTGTCAGCTAAATAGCTCCTATTGTAAAACAGCAGAGGATACCAACTTGCAGATGAAGATACAAAACAAACCGCAGGCACAATACCAACCTCTGAAAATGTTCCCAATGATAACACAGGTGGATGCTATATGTCTATCACTGCATGCCCAGTATCGCATACTATATGTTCTTCTTATATCTAACCCTTATTGAGTACTCTTTTTCACTTGAACAAAATGGTAATCATAGTATAGTTTAGAAGGACATAAATGCATCAAATCACAGTAGAACAAATTTTAAACCATAAAATGAATTTTTGATTAAACATGATAGTAACTTACAATTATAAAATTTCTTAGTAATTCTGTTCTTCCTCTCCGTATCCTCCATGACTCCCACATTGGGAAGTACCATTGTAGCAGTATACACCTCCACTATAGCAACGTGATAATTTTCACAAACCAGTTTATTGGCTATTAAAGTTTTTCATTGTAAATCAATCAACCTTAATCTTTACAGTGAGACTAAATCACTAAAATTCATAATTCAAACCCTCGATAGTCCATACCATACCCACTGACTATTTGAACCTAAAACTGACATTAATATCAGAATCTCGAGCTCACGAATCTAGCGAGCGGGAAGATGATGAAACTTTAAATCATGACTTAGCTGAGAATGTAAATGGTACTGGTGAGACTGCTTATGATTCTGCTGAAGTTCAAAACGAAAAGACTGAATTATCCACAGTTGAAAAGAATACGGAAAACGCACCCAATGATGAATTTCCAGGTTTTCTGCTAAACTATCAGATCGCATCAATGTGTTGTGGAATGGAAGCTTAGATTTACATTTCTGTAAATCTTTAGTTATGTATGATCTGTGTGCTCATATGTGATGAACCATGTTATCATACCATCTGCGCTGCTGATCTGTGGAAGTCTGAACATCTCAGTGTATATGTTCTGGTTCTTTGCTTTAAAGAATTGATCTAATGATCAAATCTTGCTGCTGTCTGTTTTTACATTCATACCATTCTGTCTGGTTTAATTTATGTCTTGTTTAGTTGAACATTGCACATGTCAACGTTGCTATTCTTGATTGTCGCCATTATCTTCACTCCAAGGCTGCTGTATGTACTATTACAGAAATATACATTCCACAGTTCAAACCACTATTCCTTTCTGTATTTCCAAATTACAGCTGCAAATATCTTGGTATTTTGCATCCATATCGCCCTATATCTTATCGCACAGGTTCGTTTCAACGCAACGAAGTCCTCAACGCCACAAGCATACAGTATTGTGTGATTTTTTCTTTATATTTCTGACTATGCTTCGCTTATCTCTGGGATTTTGATTGCAACTCTGTACTATTGTTTAATTTCTTCTATCGATTTTATACAAAGTCGGTAATTTACAAACTTCATCCATTAGATTTCTAAAAACACTTTGGTCCGTTCTCTTAATCTTGTTTTCACAGACTGAACTGCATGCAAATGCATTGTCCAGATACCAGCATTTGTCTGCGATATTTCATTGGACTATTTGTGTTGTTTCAATAATCACAGAATTGCTGTGAATTCTTGTGATAAATGTCAGTGTCTGATGTTGTTTTCTCTGCATGAACTTGTGACTTATGTTACATAATATCACGACTACATGATTTGATATACAAATTCAATGCGAAAATAGTCGATCCACCACTTGAAGAATCCCCAAAAGTGGACGAAGAAACTACTGATGATGTAGAAATAAAACCGTCGGAAGAGCAAGTGGCAGAAACTTTTACAGGTTAATGTAACTGAGTTCGGGATATTTTCTAGAAATATATATTGTTGCAGGATTCGTGTTCTTTATTATGAAACAGAACTGCAATCTGGTGTAATTATTTAGATTTCTAATTTACACTGTCTCCTCAATCCTTCCAATAATAATTCATCATCTAATCCTGACAATGAGGACATGCTCTGTTTCTTATTAGAAAGGCCACTTTTTATATGACACGTCTTTTGTCAATGCGGCGTACCGTTATTTTGTAAATTGTATTTGAGATATGTATACACACTTGTATTAAATCCTAACTATTTAAACGCAGAACCTGCAGCAGAGGAACCAGCAAAAGAAGAAGCTGCAGCGCCAGAACAGACAACTGAGGAAGCACCAGCAGAACCAGGTAGAGGTTCCCTCTAAGAATATACCCTAGAAATTGCAACTGTTATTTTTGTTGTGAAGCAGTAAGTAATATTTGTTCTCGACGTGAATGGATCTCCAGGGGTCTTGTGGTGACAGGGGAGCGGCTGTGTTTGTTCATATGCATTGTACCAATTACATATTTACGACGAGTAAAAACACAATGTGCACCCATCCCAATTGCGTTGGTGCAACAATGAATAAATTTATGACCCAAGGCACGCCCCACAAACATTCATAACGTATGAACCAAAATGTTTGTTAGTTCAGAATTGATATATCTATGAAGTTAACGTAGACTGTACTGTCGTAACATTTACACCACACTGTTTAATAGTTTCTCTAGGTGAAATTTCTCTGTCCTAACAATATTATTTACGTTTACATCCGGTTGTTAACGCGACCGTATTGTTGTTCTGTTTGAGAGTCCTTTGATAACAAAACAAAAGGAGGGACAAATAATATCTTTGTTAATTTTCTCATAGAGGTAGTTTATTTGATATTCCCAGCTGTTCATTCGCTCTGTCGCGAGATATTTGCTTTTTTGAGATTGGTTGTAACTTTACAATCTCTTTATTTATACAGACTCAATACTTACCACAAAATGCTTTACATAGAATCATAGCTCTCGTAAATTAGCCTGAAACAATGGGAATTTCAAAGTTAATATTTGTTTTATCAATCCGGGAACTTGGTGTGCTATTGGCGTCTCACCAATTTCGACCTATGTCCTATAGCATACCTAGAAACATATATTATAGTATCCTAGTCTTGAGGCAATTGGTACGAGATAGTTGAATACAAAAACCCATGTATGGCAGAATTTAAAAATTTTCTGTTCCTTTTTATCCCCAAGTTTAGCACCTACACATCCAGAGGTAGATTTATTACTATCCGGAGTGTGATACCTAATCAATAATTCTTAATTACCTAACTGGCGTATTATTTTAGCAGCAGAAGCCCCAGCAGTTGATGATACTGGGGAAGCTGCAGCTACTGATGGAGGTGCAGCAGAATCCGGATAAACGCTCAACTAAGGTAGTAAATTTTTTTATTTCATTTCATGAAACTGAAGTCAAGTTTTATTGCAATATTCAAATCTTATGAATTTCTTTTCTGTTCTCAGTACACGAAATCGGGAATTCTGCTTCTTTTTGACATCTCCAGTTTCTTTTCACCCCGCTTCTTCATTCGAAATTTAGATTTTTATTTGTTTTACTGCTTATACATTGATATTATTAGTCGACACCTCTAACTCATTATCCACACAATCCCAATTTAAACGGCAACCGAAAGACTCTCCAAAAAATAAAATTATCCATACAAAGAATAGGCATTTGTTTACTACATTGTGTAATCTATTTTTGATTAGATTTTTAGTACACAAAATAGTTTAAGCTGTTTCTACACTTCGTGTTGTTGAACGTACTTGTCCCATTTTAACCTAAAGATTTTAACTCTGGTTTATAGCTACTAATTTATTTGTGTAAAGTACTCGTTGCAGATATTCAGTACAGTACTCGTATATGAAAGTATTCACATAAATACTTGAGAATAATAAAAAATATTTTCTTATTTGACGAATTATAATTATTTACAGAACATTGGAATGAATTTGAACGACATATCCTAATAAGAATAATATAACTGATGTTAATTGCCCTTGGTATCACTTTATCTTTTGCACTGATACAGTAATTTACTTAAATATATTTTATTTTAAGGAGTTTGAAATTTTTAAGTTTGACAGAAAACTATAAATGCACTTAAAACATTTTTCTTTACTGTTAGTAAAAAGTCTTGAATTCTTGGAAGTTTTACTTTTGCGATCAATTTTCTTCATATTAGTTTCTCTGTATATTACTGATAGTAGCTTCATCACCCATAATTTTAGGTATCCAAGTAGTTTCTCGATGCCACACCCAAATTAACAACCGTCCTATTCTTTTCGTCCTGTATGATAGCATTTCACCATGTCAGTATTTGAAAGTAGCGGATGCTTCTATTTTTACTTACAGGTATATTACATCTAACGATAAAAACTCCATTGGCAAATGAATTCGTTACAGTATTCTGTAATCTTTTCGCTATGTCATCCCATAACCAACAACAATACTGTTTTCAGAAATCAAATTCAAATATAATACTTTTTTTCAAGTTAAGCTAAATTTCATGTAAAATAATAATCTTTACGTTCGCTATTTTGTAGATAGAGCAGAGCGCCTTCCTAGTTAAGATGTTCACAATATATGCCTATACAATGTATTTCATTTACTTGGAGAACATTAAGGTATTGTAATGAATAAACATATTTTTATATCTCTGTACAATATTTTTTTAGATTTGTCCATCTTGCATCCGTTGTATAAACGCTCATTAACAAAGTCGGCTTATATATAAAAGGTACACTGTACTTATGAAAAATTCCCATTTGTGCCTGAAGCATGTTTATAATTGGGACATATGTGAGCCGAACGAGTTGTGATGCTATGTAGTGCCTAATGTTAAGTACAATATGCAAAAGTAGTACTGGATAAAGCAGAAATAATTGCTCTTACATAATATTTTGTGAATCGGAATTATTTAACACTGGGAGAGAATTTTGGTTGACAAAATGTATAGGGAAATGCAGTCAGCACTGCAAGTGGCAGAAGTATTGTGGATAGTTTATTGATTTTCATCTCACCATGTGTACATGAATAAATAATGAATAATAATATAAATAAGTAATTAAAGATAAATATAGACAACACTATTTTGATGAAGATATAGAAAAGTATAGTCACAGGTTTGTATGGGAAATGGTGTTTATTTGAGATTTAAGTATTGGAAGGGTAAAAAGTATGACTAAAGTGGTGTGCAGTTTGTTGTTGGAAATACAGTGGAATATGCTATATATGTATAGAATATGATATTGTTTTGATGCAATTTAATATGAAATTTATATGGATGGTGTAGGGTAATAGCATATAGAGCGTAGAAGTTTTTATTTACCTGGACGACGATAACATTGTCAGATAATTTAATAGGCATACTATGTTTGCCTATATCGGACGAGCCTCCACCGGAGATCTGAGATGCAATGAACCGCAAGATGGGGATAGAGACTTTCCCCATTTCCGCATTTTTAACCTGTTTACGATCATGTGCAGTGATCCGTATCGCGGAAGTGATTTTATGCGCTTGTGTCCCCAGGGTGCCGTGGGGAAGGTCGGGGTGAGTTTCTTCTTTCTTTATTCGACACGATCGAGAGATGTGGAAAAGGTGCCAGATGGAAAAGGGAGAAGAAGTGATCGATAGGTCGATATTCCATTTGCCTGAAATAAGCTAACGCGAAAGCATAGGGCAGTAGTGGTAGTAGGTCCTTTTTACAAAGTATCAGTGTGTTTAAGTATTAAAGGAAGTGAGTGATGGGTGAAGTAGACTTTTTACGTTCCAGACTTTGAAATTGGTGCTTAATGAACCCGTGGGCTGGAAAAAACAACTCAGGCTTACAATTGTGTCCACAATTATATATAAATGATAAATTTGGTGGTAAAATTGACCCTATGTTTTCACAGAATGTTTATTTATCAAAGGTTATTTGTTACTTTCAACATAATTGAACAGGTCAAATCAGGACATATCAAACTTCCTCGAAGCAGCTCTTTGTAAATTATTGTTAGGGTCTCTTAAATTACAGTGTAGTCCCCTCGATGTTACCCACTCATAGTTATAACAGTATAAACATTAAAAATCTTACCCATATCCTTAATCATCTGCTCGTTTGTACATTATATGGAGAGTTTTAACCAGCAGTTAAGATGGTCCTTATGGACCCCTGTGAAGCACACTGCATATATTACTGATGGTTTATGATCTCCATTACATTATAAATAGCCATAGTTTCTTCCCTTATCTTGCCGCTTTATATGACTGCACAGTCTGACTCCATATCCATATAACTTATTAGACTTCATCTTGAATTTATGGGAAGCAAATTTATGGTCGAACCCAGATGCAGTTCAATATTTTCAGCTCTTGGTTAACCAGTGTTTATTGCAGTATAGTCGGTGTCTGTTGTTGCATATGTATAGGAAATGGCATGATACGTACTTTTCTCTATTCGCATGATCTAAAATGAAACGCTACACCTGTACTTCATTCAAATACAGTCTTTAAAGAAAATTATCAAACTTTCTGTTTTACTTTCAGTGAATATATTCTGTAGTATAGTGCCATGTTTTGAGAATTTTAGTATATTATTTCAGTCGTACTTGTTCAACGAAGCTCACCAGAATTTCTCGAAATGGCAACGCGAATGTACGTTTGTGAATCTGTGGAGCACCCGTCCAGTTTGCTGATGGGGTTGAATGAACAACGACTTCAAGTATAAAAAATATTTTTAAAATAATGGATTCAAATTACTATGTTAAGCAATTTACCAACTTTCGATTTAAATATTGTTGAATGCATCACTCTCCAAGGCCGATCAACTATAAATTAAAAGATTTACTGATATTATAAAATATATGGGTTAATGGTCTGAATGTGAAAATTATTATAGCATAGAAATAGTTTCAAGTATTTGACGGTCAAGTTAGGGTATCCACCATAAAAGGATTGTGAATTGTTTCATTGTGTGTAGGGCACACCCTACTTTGTCTTCTGGTTGAATAAAATCATTTTATTTTATACCGAGGCAAAACAAGGCGCTAATAGGAATATATTTTCTAATTTTCAGGGGCTGCTGTGTGACGTGACTGTCAGGGTACAAGGTCACTTATTTAAAGCACACACAAATATTCTTGCTTCTGCGATGGGATATTTTAGGTAAATAATTGGCTTGATTATATGTATTATAGAACTTTAGGTTTTCTAGCAAGCTTAGATATCAGTTTCATGCTACATATTTGCTGGAGATGTATTCGACCCTGTATGAGTACATGTTGCACTTATGAGAATTTCTTTAAGTAGATTCTCTGGGTTCAATATTCCAGGCAATTAAGCATTGTAATTATCATTGCCCGCACAATAATTTAGGATGTATGGGTTATATAGGTTATAGTGCACTATCGATATTCGATAAATATGCTTAGATCCATAATTTTTGAACATTTTACTTTTGAAGTAGGACCTATCCCCAAACCATATCCGTTTCTATTTTCAATAGAAGAAACGTCTACCTTAAGGGTTC
Source organism: Halocynthia roretzi (assembly GCA_013436055.1). Taxonomy (NCBI): domain Eukaryota; kingdom Metazoa; phylum Chordata; class Ascidiacea; order Stolidobranchia; family Pyuridae; genus Halocynthia; species Halocynthia roretzi. Next base: position 214,854 of record QRAM01000002.1, on the reverse strand, counting down.
TTCGATAGGCATAAGCTCGGATTTAAGGGTTCAAGAAGTATGTTGAAACTATCCACGATATTACTATGCTGTATGAATGAGTAGAAGCATAGCATGGACTGGATGTGTATTCTTTACGTTCGGAAAATGGCAATGTATTATAAACAATATTTTCTACTCGCTACGCCCATGTTTTTATGGAGTTTAGTGTGAGACCTAACACAACAGTGGGAGCCTTTATAACAATAGTATAATAAAATCTATTCCCCACACATTCTTCATTCAGCTTTTCATTGTGCTGTTTCTTTATGTTAGTATTGTAAATTTTACCATTTCAGAGACCTTTTCCTTAACCCAAACAAGCAAATAAAAAAAGACATCATCGAAATACCCATGATAGTGAACAGCATCGGCTTCGCAAAAGTTCTTGACTTCATCTACACATCCCAACTGTGTTTGAGTCAGAGTTCAGTCATGCAGGTTTGTTTTTGTTTCATTTCGTGCTTTATACAACCCTTATGATATTGCGCTCTGTGCTCAAAGTACCAAAAAATAATGGATTGGCTTCATAACCTATGATATCCTCTATACTGGTAATGGTGCATGCAAAATCGAAAATGTGATGAGGCGAAATGTTCTGTTATAGAGATGAAATTTTGACAGAATATGAATTTTAAAATCAGAGGTTTTTGCAGTCAATATCCAACTTGAATCCCAGAGTGCTGGATGTATAGCACAATGCAATATGGGTGTTTTTCAACAGCTGTAATCGTTACCTGCGGTTTTGCGTAATTTGAGGCCAGGAATTTCCTGTTATGCGAACATGTGTACCCTCCTATTGATTAGCAAGAAATCCGTGTAGCGTTCATACCGAGCTAAAGCATTGCGGTTTGTGTTTGGATATACTATATTCCTGTTGTATATTATTATTGGATGGTAATGAAACGGCGCGCATACAAACTGACATGTGAATATTCCTACATGGTTTACGATTACAATGGGTCCCTAAAGTTAATTTCATAAGTATGTTGAGAATGAATTTAGAAATCACCTCATGACCAAAGAAAATCTTTACTACGAACAGGGCTCATTATTGTATAATTATTATTAGTAGTGTTTATATTAAATGAAGTTGCTATTAGACCTTGCAGTAGCAGTGAAGTGTGTAGTTTATGCTATATTCTACTCCAAGTCTATGGAAAGTTGTTGCCTCGAAAGGTTAAATGTCTCACTAATAATGTAAGTAACTGCGATCCTAATAATGACTCAACATAACAGGGAAATTTTCACTCAAGCAATATATGTCTGAACTTCTATTTTTGCCTGACTGTTTACTTATCCGCTCGCCAGTGTTGATGTGATGTGGGTGTCATTGCATAGGCAGACGCATCGGGATTAACTCCGAAAACTAGTCTTACTACTTGGGTCTTTGTCTGGTTACATGAATTATTTTCGAATTTTTGTTTTCTAAATGAAACACAAGTAATGTAATGAAAATGAAAAAGTAATTTCGTAAATAATGAAGTTAAGTACAGAATTTCCGAAGTCAAATTGGAATGAAATAATTCTTTTAGTAGTTTCAAGGCCTCCCAGGCCAATGTAGTAAATATATGGCTTTAAAAAAGCCTCATGAGGGGAAAAACAATGCTGCAATGATTTAATCATTTCAGAGGAGGCTATCCAGCCACTTCTTCTCTTCAATAATTTTGCTTTACAATGAACAGAATGTTGGAAACCTGATCAACAAAAAGTTTGTAGATGAACTAAATTTCTTTAATAACTGCCAATTTTCAATTCCAAATATCAGATTGCTAGTATAACTGAGCCTAAAGGAACCTTTTCCTGTTCTGGGAAGCTCAGGTATAAAGAGCAGTTAGAATTTCTGAGCCGTGTGCTAGCATGTCCCCACTTTCAGCAGAATGTTAGGAATAGTGATCACAATTCCATTTAAATCATGTTCACAAGATGTTGACTGATATAAATTATTTTTAATTAATTTCCCAGTTAAGGCAAATGGTTTAAGATTTGTTAACATCTCTGACTGATGGACATGATAGTGTCAACAAACACTTTTGGGGAGATTAAAAATTACGAGGATACATGTTCAATCCACTTCAGTGTGAACAAGGTCGATCGAAAGTGAGGTTTCTGTGTATGAAATTTTTCGGGATACTTCTGGACTCGAATATAAATTACCGTAATCTCGCTAAAAACAAGTATTATCATCCTGAGATTAGTTTTTGGCCTCAGGGCAGGTATTGGAAAATGAGTAAATGGTAATGGAATCATAGGCAGGTGTGGTTTTTTGTCCTAACAGCGTTCTTGCTCAAACCAAATCTTTGATAAATCCCATACGAATCGTTCTTTGTAAATTACTAGTTTATAAGTCAAGATTTTTTGTACCAAATTCAATGTTAAAGATTGGGGATGCCCACGATCCCTGTAGCCCACGATTAAATGTATGTTAGGATATACTTTCACCCTTATGGTCTAGATTGCGTCTGATATAAAGGGAAATCTGACATATACACTCAAAAGGGTAATTTAATTACATCAGGTGAGGAACATATAAAATGAGACTTTGATTATTGGGCATGATTGTAGCAGGGCTTTCGTTTTCATGGAACAATGATATGTTGTCTTCTTATGGGTCTTGTAAATTCTGAGCTGGAATAAATATACTGTACACTCAAATATTTGTGGTTTTAAGTACTTTTTTTTCAAATTTTAATGTCAAAATTTTCAATGGGAAAATTTTTGCACTTTAATGCTTTTGTGATATTTAGTAGAGACATGCAAGTGTAAACCCCCCTTTTATATGCTAAATCAAGTATAGTATGCGGGATGTTCAGTTGTAGTACCTTCTGATATTCTCTTATGTACTCTTGGTACACACTGAGCACCACCATATGCCAATCTACCCAAACCGAACCAAATAAATGCTTTTATTACCCACGGGAGCAAAGCCCTTTTGTGCAGGTTAATTAAACAGAAGGGACGGTTCGTATTGGCTTTTCTACAGTCTTCCACTTTTTGACGGCCTCCCCAATAAAAATTTATTACATTTCACGGAGCTCTCTGACAACTTTACCCATTGTTAAAAATTACCAGCGATCCGCGTCGTATTTACGCTCGTAATAGTAATCTACCCCCAGGGGTTTTTGTGATTCATTTTCACCAAATCTCCTGATCCTCGTATCTTGTTAAGGAGTTTTCGTTAAGAAATCGGAATTCTAAAAAACAATGTGGTAATAAATAAAAAAATCTTCCTGTTTTCGTACGAACATGTGTGCGTCATATAACGTTACCATGTAACCGTAATGCGGTTTTAATTAGCTGTACCTACCACCAAACTGGTACAGGGATGTCCCAAGTGTTGTAACGCGATTTTATTTATACGGGACCTGCAAACAGTGCTAAGAATTCAAAAACGTGCCCATAATTTCAAACGGCGATATTTCCCACAAAGATAGCCGATTCAGTTAACAGGGGGACAACTTAACGAATTCTCCATTACGATACTTTATATTATATATTAAGATTTTTCATTTTGTTTCACGTGATATTTTCATAATTCCGTGAAATAGTTTTAGTCTTAATTTGTCTAGTTTTTATAAACCTTTTTTTAATTTATTGCTAGTCCCATCCATGGTAGATTTGCGAGAATTACGTGTTGATATAATGATTCTTCTTGTCGAAACTGCGTTTGGTTACTGTAGCCAATGGTTAAGCGCTGATCAATGGATTTAAAATAGGCAATTGATCACAAATTTGTAATGCAGTAAGCAGCTGCAATTGAAATTATCATCCAATTAGTAGTCACGGACCTAAAGCTACCCTGTTTCTCCACGCCCCTAATCGAAAGGGGAAATTTCCTAAACTAAAAGACAAGCATGATTTGTGACGTCAAGAGGTCAATTATATCGCAAGTAGACAAATGTACAACGTCAAACTATGTTTAGCTCTCAACATTGCGATCACGGAATTCTTGAAGGTTTTTAATAGGGTTTGTCAGAATTTTTAATTACGCTTGACTTGGTCGTTTGCTGGTCGTACCCAATTAATTCGCCTATTCCGTAATATTTGAATATAGAAATCGTATTCCGTATTTACCACGTTTTATATGCAATTTGCCCAAGTAATTTTTTCCCAATCGTTCCCAAGTGTTCCCAAGTAAGGTTGAGCGGTTGTTAGTGCTGACGTTAAAATGTTCTATCGTATTTGGTTCCCCATTCAGCACGATATTTTCAGTTTTGTAAGACTCAAGTAATTAAGAAAGGCCGGTAAGAAATTTTGATATGGCGTAAATAGGGTAATGCGCTAGAGTCCGGATATAGTTATTACCTCGTGACTGAAATCTTTTGAGACGAGATTAAGAAAGGCCAAAGTGCGTTTATGGGTAATCAGTTCAATGTGAAACGTAGAATTTGATGAAAAAATCGATCGCTCTTGTACAGAATTGTGTTACAAAACAGAGAAGTTTTCATAGCGTGTAAATTTTTTTTGATATTCTCACGCGCTTGAGACTTGTCCCAAGAATTTTATTCCTGCCATATTTTATGGGGTTCTTCCCACCGTTCACATCTACTGGAAGGCATAATTGCATTTGCATATAAAAGCTGTTCTTCCTAATGGCGTAAGCAATGGCTTTAAATAGAGTGAGGGGATGGAGGCCAGATCTTTGGGTCATTTGCGCTATATTTATCATGTAATGTGTGTAATATCGTCCAACATTTCCCGGGCATCGAAAACTATGTCCGGTGTGAAAGTAACTTCGGTGCAATTCTCAGAATAACACGTCAATGGGCGACTGGGTTGTCACGTTGAGTAGGAACTCCATGCCAGCTTTTACCAGTACTTAATCTTCGAATATTATTACGTAAATTTACCTGCACTATTTTTATTACCATTACCATAAGAATTTTTTTCATGTATTAGAGCATCTTCTAAAAGCATACATCGCGTACAATATAGTGTGTATAGAAAACGTTATGAAATTTTACTTCGGTCGAGTTTTCATGGACAATATAGGCTACGGGTGATGACCCTTGCGCGAAATGCTAAGCCATTTCTTTGCTATTTTGGAATTTGGGCTCGTGTATTGCCTTTCTATATTTATACCTCGAAATTCGCCTCGTCACATTCAAAAACTCCCAATAATATCTTCGAACCACGAGGCTCCATGTAATGATGAATTGGATTTTCGCGAATTTGAATACCATTCAACTCCATTAAATAATGCATTGCGGCGATATCCCTCGCAGTATTTCCATGAAGTCTTATTGAATTTATATGTCGAATATATATGTATAAATCATCCAGTCATTTTGCCCAAATAAGCGTTATTTTTTTCAATTTCAATATGAATTTCAATTTCAATTTCAACTGGAATATCTGTGTTTCAAAGAACTTTATACGTGGGACTTTATGGTGAATTATGCTTTGAATAATATAAAGTATTTTCATTAGGGTAAAAATCTCAGTCCTTAAAATAGAAGCCCATATTGTAAAGGGGGAATATATCGCCTTATAGATAGGCCCTTGGGAACAATGAATCGAGTTTTTGATCGAGTTATTCCAAATTCGACGCCAGGATGTGACGTAATTTGAATTTTCAGTACTGGCTTGGTTCAGTGTCAATAGTCACCTCCTCACACCATCCGGAAAAACCCAGCAGTCGATGCTACTACGTCCCATAAACATAACAACAGATGGGAACATGGTATTCATCACATAGCAAACGGTATTGGAAGTTTTCTGACATTGTTTCAAACGAAGCAGACTGAAGGGTATAAGGGGAAATATTGGAATTTACATTCAGAATTATCTCTTTCTCCTCGTTTACGGTAATTCATTTTTTGTCCATAAAATAGATACTGTCACAGTTACGGCCTAATCACTGAAGGAACATGTAAACGCTAATACGGCTTTACAAACAGGCGCGGTTATGATTGGAGGCCATAATGTTATTTATGCTCTTATTGTGAAACATTCCTTCGATCCGAAGTTGAAAATCTTAGATTTGAACCACTATTCTGATTTTAGTTACTGAACTTTGAACTTTGATCATTAACTATTTATTGTATGCTGTGATAGGAAACATTAATTGTATCGTTTGTAGTCGATGTGGGTTGGTTTGGTTTCGAGACTCCAACTACCAGCACGACGCAGTTAATCGAGTTGTTGATCATAGCATCGTGTTTTTAATATCTGGTTCGAAATTAAGCACCGCATTCTTGTCGTCACCACCTCGTCTTTTTTCCTAATTGGGCCTTGTTTACGAGCTCACGACGCTTGCGTTTGAGCGCAAGTATATGGGTGATGGTAAGATGACGGGAGGACGGTTATATCCCCAGGCGATTTACTTTTCTTAGGAAGATAATTAAAATCTTAACCGTGTTACTTTACTGTTATGTTTCGTTCGGGATTTAACAAACGGAAAACATGTTCTTATTCGCCCAAGTAGTTTTAATGCTGCCAAAGATTTGCATATACAAATAGACAACTCCGAGTAATATGTACAAAACTTATCATCGCTACCTTCAGTAGTTATTCTCGCCAATACTTACCCGTTATTATGATTATGTATGTGTGTTAGTTGGAGATTGGAGATTAGTTTAACATAAAATTATTATTAAAATTACGCATAAATCAATTCCTGATGAACAAATGAACAGAAAACGTGAATTTATATTGATAAATTGAATGAATGTATATAGAAAGTGAATGCTTAAAACAAGGACATCTGCTGTAACAACAATGTATTATTTGGCTATCGATGATTCAATGCGGATTTACATATGGGTCAGTTTAAAACATGTCGATGCGTTTTGGTGGTGTGGTGTTACAGGAGTGTTAGTTAGGACTCTTACAGAAATATACTGTGTTAATCGAAAATTCAGGAGAGGAATATGGAGAGTACGTGTACAACTGAAACTAAGTTGCTGTCATACTACATGTTAATATCGTTGAAATATTCGAAATAGAAAAGGTTTTAATTGGTCAGATTTTCGCTGACATAATGAAGTATTTCCCGATGTTCCGATGAGCTATAATCAGTGGTCGTTGCACAAATGAGTCATTGACGGGAACAATAAATTGCCACGGGGGCATGCATACATGTACGATTTAATGGGTACACTCATGCGATTGATAAGAACAACATTTAAATATGGTTTCATGTCGCTAATTTCCACTGCAATTCCACGTACATCCACAGAAACCATTCCCAGTATTCTGCTTCCCATGATTATTACAATGTTCAAATCTATACAGAAAAATAACCGCTTAGCGGCTAGTTGTGAGCAACATTTCTTAATACATGTGACGTCAAAGATACACGTGACTGTGGAATAAACAGATGGGTTTAGCAAGCACCTCGAGGTGATAAGCTTGAATTTCCATTAAGTTTAACGATAGGAACGATAAAGCACTTTAGCTTGGGGCTATCACATACACGCGAAAATTACGAGAACAAAATGGGGTGGTGTGACGAGAGATTTGATTGAAAGTCCTCGCTAGAACAATAATTCGTTATTTAAATTCGGATAAAAAATTAAGGGAATTGTGTTACATAAAATTCATTATTTATTTACCGCCCCAAACGAGACATTCTATTTGCTCGTATTTTTTACCCTCCTTTCATTCGAAGTCGTCATTTTATTCGAAATAGCGATATCGACTCTTTCCTAATCCCCAATTTTTATTTCTTTTTCTTGTTTCTTATATTCATTTTTTTTCTGACGGATTTGAAATGACCAGTAGGCCATTGAGTAGGGCAAGCGTGCTTCGGTGTATTTATTCAAGAATAGAAGTATTTTACGTGGTTACATAAATATCAAGTCAGTATCTCAACAACAGATACATAAGCAGTCGCGTGGAGTCAACGCACTATTACTCAATACCCGCGTGCGCTACCCACATATCGTGTCTATGAAAGGAAATGATTCGAAGCAAGTTATGGCGTGAGGGAACAGGTTAATATGAAAATAAATTCTGGAAACTTCCTTCCTGTGGGAGAAGAACCCACAGTGGAGCGAAGGAGACAGAAACAGCAAAGAGATAAGCGAACGGCGCGCATTTCCTCATAGATATAGTAAAAACTAGAACGCCCATGATGCCCTATATACCTCCAGTATAGAGGCGGTTGCGAGAGAGCTTTATGATTTTATGTAACTTGATCTCTCAGTTCCCCTGCGTCCAATCCCCGCACATTGAATAGCCCAACAGCAGCCTCATACAAAGAAACTTGTTATTTCCCGGTAACCCCTGAGGATACGCACGCAGTGCGAAATCTATTGTGAAACGGTCCTGTTTAAATAAGAGAATAGTCGTAGACTGGTGGGAGAGACCAGCAAGCGACCTACTAGAGCTTTTCAAGGACATGTTCCCTCTGAGATTTTGAAATTCCTAATTCAATAAAGGCTGTTTATAGGACGGCGGTGTAAAATACCAAGTTATAACCAATGTAGCCCTATTTCACAGGACCATATAGTACAGTATATAAACTTTAAAGCATATTTTATCTAACGTTTTACCAAAGGCATTATGCTATTCACCCGTATGAACAAAATATATGCTAGGTATAAAATTTGAAGACAAATAATTTAGCCTCACTTACGAGTATTAGTTGCATAATACTCGATACTTAAGAATTTGAATTTATAGTTGCTTGATACCCCGACTCCTGTATTTCAGCTCCAGGGTATAGGTTAGTGATATATCCTTGTTTAAAACAATTTACGTTATTACTAATGTAATCCCTTCCTAAACCAAAAAAGGCTTATACAGGGGCCGTATGTTATAGTACCAACGATTATTGGTCACCAGCTGATGCCTTAAATTCCATAAAACTTTGAACCCCATTGTTAAAGAATTACACCAGATGGTCTTAAACGTTTAATTCTAGATCATGGGAATGAATCAGAGTGCATGCCATTCATGTCATACTATACACATGTAACAACGGATGTAATATCAATACCAATACAATATGGGGGGGAGATAGATGCTTTTTAATTATTTGATAACAATTCAATTGAATTTCCGTTTCTTCAGTACTTAGAAAAGAAACATAAAACCCAACATGGAAATTTCTTGAAGCTCCTGTGGATTATGTTGCTAGAAGCTGTAGCGGCTTGTTTAGCTTGTGTGTACCGGCACAGTTACTATCGGGAGTAGAATTGTAGAGACAACTAATGATATATAGCTTCTTACCCGAATGTTTTTTTCATACAAGTAATCACCCGACAACATGTCGTAACATGTTGGTCATACGGGAAAGCCTGTAGATAGATAAAGGGTGCGTTTCACAATAGTAAAAAGTATACCACTGTTCTCTTGTTAAAGCCTATCGGATTCTTTTGTTGGAGGGGATCCAGCGCCACAATTTTTTATTGTCCTACCAACGATGCGGGTTACAACGAACCCTTTTATTTTGATTTATTATAAACCCTTGGTTTGAATCACAGCGGTAGGTTGATAATTTGGGAGTATACCGCATACAAGAAATTACAGCATAAAACGCACTGCTTGAAATGGTTACCATACGCGTTTACTGCTAAGGTTTCGCAGTCTAAATACTCCTAAAGAAATTGATGGGTAAAATCCGTACATTTAGGCCTTAGAAATCCCCATTGACGTGCCGTTTAAATAAATAAGCGAATCCGGTTTGAAAGTAGAACGCCTGTTGGAATAACCCTAGTTATACATCGTTCTGTATAAAGTCCAATAATAATAAATTCACACAAACAGAGACTCGCTCTGTCGTACAGCTAGCTCTCTGTTATCTTTCGAACTTCGGTTGCTTTTGTGACGTAGATTGAGGGGCGGTTTGTTTAACGTACGAAGCACGTTCGAGCACCCATTTTATAACCCCTGTAAATAATTGATAAGGTCTGAAAAGCTCACTTGAAACCCCGTTTGCCTCTCAAGTACGATACGGTCTCTCTTCTCTTTTACGCGTACTCACACACTGAAGTCATATAACGTTTGTATATTTTGGGATCGTGAAACAGCCCTCTGAACAGAAAACACACTGAATATTTTCGTTTGGTATCACTCAATCGAATTTTCGGTTGTTAGTTTCCTCATCCGATGACATTCGGGAATGAATTATAACCTGAAACTGCCTTGTTACGTAGGGTGCACAAGGTAATTGTAACTTAACGGTGAACGAATGTTCCTCGATGCTAGTTTTTACTACTAGTTTGAGCCTTCGGTATTTACAACATTGATGAGTATCTTGAAATCACCAATTTCATCCCGTGTTTCTAGAGCTTCAAATGGTATTCTTAACCAAAGATTGTAATTAGGATTTGAAACGTTTATAAGTGGCTACTGTATTTATCAATCCGTTATAATGGTACAAAAATCTTGTATACCACAATTTCGTCGAAATACTTTTAATGGAATTATGCACACTGCACCATGATAATGATTAAGTTTTACCTCTGGGTTTTCCACCAGATGACATGACAAATTGTCCCGAAATATTCCGCACCGCTAGGGAAGGAAGTCACAGGGCATAGTTATGCGCGTCATTTTTCCCGATGTGCAATAATAAAAGCACCATGTGAAAACAACATCATCGAGTCGCTGCTTCTGTCATTTCGTTTAGTAAATGAAATAACAATATGAGTACACACTTTGTTGCGCAATTATCGTGCAATAGGTCTCAGCGTGGGTGAAATTTGGGCATGAAAATTTCAATACAGTACGCCCCCGCGCACGTTTGCGATTTTAAGACAATTTTCTTCCGCGATTTAAGCCATGAGCGTTTTTGTCCGGAAAGAATGTTTTGTTTTTCGCGAATTTCTACACCATTTTTGAAAGCCTTTGTTTCGTACTGTACTGTACTGAGGAGCTGTGAATATACCCCTCGGTATTTAAACTGTGAAATTTTGTCATATATCGGTAAATATTAGTAGAAATAAGGTAATGAGTAATGAGTATTTTGTCCAATTTTCAGGCTGTTGGAATCAAGGTTGAGTGAATATTAAAATTAATGGAAATTTGAAATTTTATCACCCAAACAATATCAAAATTTTTCAACCAAATAATTGCCTTTATGTGACCCGATGTTATTCAGTCCACACATGTGATGTAAGATCAAAATGCAAATGCATTGTATGAATCTAGGTACATATTGGTCAACCCCAGAACAGGTTTCTCTATTTTCCGTGTGAAAAATCATATCATGCACTCACAGCGTTGTCGTTACGAAGAAATGATTCGTCTTCCTGTGTACATTCACAGCGAGCAATGCCTTGTACCATCACACTAAATATGAATTACCTGTTACATGCAAGTGCATGTGCTATTGCATTGTATCATGCTCAAACATCCACTGTTTGTGTGCAAAGCGTTAATCAACCCCCGACATGCACACATTCATCATGCCCCTTGTCGACAGCTTCCATTCAGGAAATGCATGCTATACTATACTATCATTTCCCAGCCAACCAAACAACCCCAAGCAGCAGCAATGCTATATCATTTATCGAACACTGCAGTATTATATCGCCAACTGTTTCCACACATATGCAAAACCGCATTTATAAATACACCACATCACATGTCATGCTATTATCCGTATGAGATCTTAGCCAATTTTTACACCCAGTATTATAATTATCTGTATATAGTCTGTAAATTAATTAGACAGAAGTCCATTGTGACAGTTTTATCATGGTCAAATCTTAAGTAACACAAAAAATGGATCAAAATAATTAAGATCCAAAACAATTTCTAACTTTTGGTTCCAACATATCGTGAATTTATAACACTGTAAATACACATACAATGATTTCAACACTATTTAAGCTTACATCCCATCTTCGCGGTATTGCGACCATTCATTTGGCGGATTTTACATGCATACTCTGACTTTCCTAATATGGAACATCATTAAGAAGGGCATTCTTATTAGTGTTTAATAGAAAATCTTTAATATTCACTTCAAATATGGAATGTTATTGTGAGATGTAAGTCCTTTATCACTCCACATCCTAATGTTCCCCTGATGTTTTTCATTATTTCTAATCAATAATCAATTTCTTTAGGCAATAATACAATCTTGCCTTTTTCCTATTTATGTTTGGGAACACTGGTCTACAAAGACTGCACCCCAGGGAGATTGTATTTCCCCTGCTTAGTTGTTCAGTAAGATATGAAATAACCCCTGCAACCTCTTTGAGGGGGTGGAAAAGGATTTCTAATGAGAATACTCCCTAGGTAGTTCTTTGCTTATCTTCATTTTATAATATTCTCAGAAAGCTGTCTGGTACTAGGATTAAAATAAATCTTTCTTGCACACAATTCATCAAACTGAAAGTCCTATAAATGGCTGGATGTAGCTATCTACCATTAGCTTGGTTTAAGTAGCCATTTAGGTGTCCCCATGGGGTTTCCATTTTCATAGAAATATTTTATAATAAAATATATATATTTAGTTAGTTATATTCGATTTATATCACATATTATTGTTATGGTACTGTATTTAGCAACTATGAATATAATTCAGTAAGGTGCAGAACATATTGATGGATTATTTTCAGATCTACTGAGTGATTCTAAATCAATAATACTCACTGATTGTTGCCATAGTAAATTAGTTTATATTTAGCAACATGTTTCTGTATGTTCTCAGGTTCTGTGCTCGGCATGCTATCTGCAGATTCCGTATGTTGTCGATAAATGTCAAGAATTCATTGTTACTCATGGGCACGCCTCTCCGCAGAACAGTTTTCCTGCAATTAATGATCAAAGATATTCGCAAAACAAATCTACGGACAACCAGGTAACTCTAGTTTGCAATGAAACATTACAACATATACTTGTATCTCTGCAATTGTGTGCTAACATGATTCTGAATATAATATTTTCATATGTTTTATTAGGAATGCGAACTTATAAACACTCCACCCTCACCCGGCAATTACTCCACTTCGACTGGCAACAGAGATGAACAAAATGGGGTAACAGGGTCACCACTAGAAGGTGTGGAGAACAATGTTTCAAGTCCAACTGAACCGCTTGGCAAACAAGATATGGTAAGTAGTTGAGTTATCTGACAATTACACAACATATTGTATTTTGCAGCTGACAGGATTAGCAATGAAATGTTTTTCAAATACCAAATAATAAGCAGTCTTTCCTCAAAATCTGTATTTTAATATCGCACAATCTGCTTATTGTAATTGCGGATATTGTTTTCTGATGCGCTATTAGTAATGTTATCGTGATTTATAATGCCTCCTGTTTTCCGTCGATTATTATCATCAATATAGCTGTGTACCAAATTGATAAATATTAATTAAATTAATGAACTCATTCTACTTTGTCTGAATTTGACATCTAGGTAATGATAAAACAAGAAGAATCCATCGAAAATGCAGAAAACTACCAAGCAGGAGATGAAGGCGTTCCAAACCCCGCCAGTCGAGCACTCATTGAGTTTTCTAACCAAAGCAAACTTACCGGTGCAAGTATCGGGTCTCTCAAGATGGGCAGTTTGAAAATGCTGTTGCAGAACAGTGAAGGAGGACCACAAGGTATTTACTGATGTAAAGTAGAAAAGTATAGTCTCTGATGTCTAAGATGTCATCTAACTTTGGTTTAGACGTGGATGCCATTGATCATGAATCTCTTGCAGAATATTTCGCTCGGAACAATGCTGCCATGACGAATGGGGAACTTGCTGGCTCTCTGACACACTCCAGTGCCTCGTTCTTACTAGGAAACAGATCGCAATCGCCCTCAACATCCGTGGAACATCACCTGTATTCAATGAGCAAAAATATGAGGTGGGTATGGAGAATGGTAATAAATTACATGATAAATGATTTTATAGTTTTTAGTATTTTATAGTAAGTTTACATCAAAAAGAGACAAAGATATTTTCTGTAGAACGAGTCCAAGTAAAGAAATCATGAATTCATCACCTACAAGTTCTGTCTCTCAATATCTATTATCAATGAAAAAAGAAAAGCCAAAGAAGGAATACAGGTGAAAAGAAAAAATTCTGATTCAAGTAGTTTCTTAGTAAACTCCATCTCTTGTTCATTGACTCCTGGAAACTCCAGTTTGGTGTCTAAAGATTATATTTACATACTAAATCTATTATTTAAACCTTTCCTCTTGACCGATTTCTTGGATCAGGTGCGATTATTGCAACAAACTTTTTGGACGCCAGCAACACCTTAAGAGACACATTCTAACACACACTGGAGAGAGGCCATATCCTTGCAGTCAATGCGAAAAACGATTTCGAAGATCGGAACATTTGAAAGTAATTTGCAATATTTATTTATAAACAAGTTCGCAACGGTTTTGATTTTCCTCGCAACGGTTTGATCGTAGGAAAATAAAGTACTGTGTACTCTGACGAAAAGTTCAACTTTCTGAGGCTAGGCAAAGCCTGAGTTTCAGTCTAAATGTTTTAACTTGTATTGGTGATGACTCCCAATAAAAACTCAACTTCAACTAAGAAACTTCAATCAGCCAAAATATACACATTGGATTTACATATAATATATTTATGAATTATTAACAAGAACTCATTCTGATATCAAGGTATAGTATTTGAGACTTAATTGTAGCAAGAATTTTTACAGCAGATTGGTTGCAGTAGTTTTGTGTCTGCTGTGTGACAAAGTTTCATCTCTAATAGGCACCCTTTGTTTGTACATACTCCTGGGAAAGTCTCTAACTATTTCTTCTCTACCCTCAAGCATCACTTAGTGAAACATCAACAACAAGATGCGGTCCCTGGCGAAGGATACCAAGACTACACTGGTACTGGCAAGAAAAGGTGAACATTTGAAAGCTTAAATATACTTGACTTCATAATTGCTTTTAAATGACGTTTCATAAACACCGTAACATTCACAGGAGTCGTAAACCAGTACCCACCGACGCTTATGGCATGTCTAAGATGATGTTGATCTCCTACAATCAGCCAAGGATGAATCTCCAAGATGATTCTCCAACTTCTGATGCCAAGAAGAGGGAAATGGATCCATTAACTAGGTAATGAATTTATATATTACTTAACAACGAATTGAGTGCCCTGGGTTGAATTTAGAGGAATATTTTATGAGAAGAAGTGCAAAATTCGAAATCATTCAATAGCTTGACTATTTTTTGAATATCATTTTCACAAAACATTGGTGGGCACCCCTCAGACATGAATCTGATGTCATGCTGATTTGTACAATATTTATGAAGCATTTTCTTATAGACATTTAGTTTTATTCTCCCTGTAAAAATTTCCTGTTGCCCCATATTTAAGTCCTCCTTCTACATCCCATTTTATCCATCAGGTTCATATATAGAACGAATGAATGTATCTTTCATGTATTATTCATTTTCCAGCAACCCTTTGCTCTTGAACAAACTGAGCCTGAACAACATAAGTGACAGATTGGCTCTGGCGGCCTCGCAGAATTACAATTCAACCGAATTAGAAAGTATGAAAGAGAAGAATGACCAAAATTCAACCAACCATTCGGATGCTTATTCACCTGTTGCACTCAATCTTACCAACAAAGGTTCGATATTATCAAATGTTACTTTTAAAATATTAGAAAATTGACCCTATGTTTGACCCCAATCTTTCCAGCTCATTCCACAAATATATTTCCGTGTTATTAATGGTAGAACGAAGCTAACGATTATTTTGATTATTTAGTTTTACAGTGAGCTTCATTCACGGAAATTCTACTTGGGAAATTAATTCAAATATTCGTAGTATTCAAATTATTGATTTGGTTTCAACAGACATGTCTAGTTCAGCATATACTAAAACCAAGATTGTGGAGCTAGAAAATGACAAAGAAATCTCTGAAGGTAATGGAAAACCAATGGAGAGAGACCAGCAACCTGTCAATGGTACGTCTGCTGAAAGTCCACAGAACAACAATGTGCTCGAAATGTTTGATAACAATGACACGTCTGCCAACATAGAAGAAGGTGCTGGGAATGCTGGGGTTGAAGATGATATGACCAACAGTGAAGATTCGAAGCAAAGTCCGTTCCCAAATGTACAGGTAAGACTTAAATGTGATTGTGTAATTATCCATACATGATTCCAAATTTATACGAGTGTGAGGACAGTTCAGTTAGAATCGAACCATGAAGAATCACATATCAGGGGAAGGTATAATATTAAGTGGATTAAGAGCAGCTGGTATAAATTTGGTCAGACATAGTAAGGAATCACAGGTAGCGTCGATCGATACATATTAGTATCACCTGTAATTGCATGATGATGGAGTCTAGCATAGGCGAGAGATATTTACAATACCTGATGTATAGTGTAAGTAAGTATACTGCTTGTCGTTACAAGTATTGCGCAGAAAAACTTCCATTACCACTCAAAATTGTTTTCATGAGAAAAGATAAGCACAAGGCGATTTGGTTTGTCTTAACTTTGGTATTTAAGAAAACCAATTTAACCACTACTAACTAACATGCGGTTTCCATTCTGCCTCCCTAAATACATCATACAGATAGCAAAATATGGTATGACAGAGGTATCAAAAGCTTATTATTATTAAACCCTGCAATATAAAGATTAAAACTTATGATGTTTTATTCGATCAGAACAATACAAACAATGTTGCCATTGATGGATTTGAATCGAGTGAGGTCGTAACAAACGATCTCAAGCGTCTGTTCGCTGCAATGGATGAATAGCTTGCAGATCAGCTTTACATGGATAGTGGCTACTATCAGTCTGCAGACTACACAACCTTCCTGAGCCCAAGAATATTTTTTATTCACGTGAGCAAATTTTATTGATCTGTGCTTTTTTTAACGTCTCGGTGGATTGTTTTACACTTGTATGGATCTTGTGAGAATTCCTGAGAACGCCTATACCGAGGCTTGTTATGATCGGTGGGAGTGAGAATATCTATTAAAAAACACTTACACATAAACCTGTTTTACCACATACTGTTGGATATGGTACCGTGAATTTTAAAATTTTGACTTAACGTACTTTTCTTTTCTGAGTTCGACCAAACTCAGAATCCGAATATTTTCTTGCGTACTCTTCTTTTGTTTATAGTTGCATTTTGAAATACAAATGTATCATAGTATTTATATATGATAGTCACTAACGTTTGTGATATTCCACACTACCATAACACAAAATTTTCACATAACTCTCGGCATATATTTGCATTGAAAGACATTTAGTTTTATCTTAACTGAGCCTGTTATAGATTATCATTAGGTTTTAATTTTGGTGACAATGATATTATATGAACTCCATTGAATTTGAATGGATCAGAACATATTATATCATTGGACCCATTCTTCATGATAGAAGTTTAAGGTAATTTCTATACACAATACACGAGAGCAGTAGATAATGGTGTTGAAATCAAGCTAAGTTGAAAATTTGCAGAAGAGTTGCATTCAATTTGAGGATGGGAACCTTAAAATAGCTTCCACTAAATTTTTTTATTTCTTTGTACTGAAAATAGCCATTTACCCTAATTTTTGCAACGCTTAGCAATTTATTATTTGTCATGCATATTAACTTCATCATTTTTATGAGGTTTATTCTGTTTATATAAAAAATCAGTGAAGTAGATATGGAATCAGCAATCAAGGACGAATAAGTGAATAATAATCACATATTCATGAAGTAAAGCAATCTATTATGTCCTACTTGACAATTATCATGATTATTGTAACTGTTAGGTAGGTTTTACTGTTTGAAATTTGCAAATGCCACCCCCTACAGGTCGGGTATATTGCAAAAAATAACTTACGTCACAAATTATAATTATTTATACATATTTCGATATGATACCACCATATGAAACCTGTATGAATATTTGATGTGTTTCTCTTTAATGCTTCTCTTGCCCCCTACCTACATGGACATCTAACAGTAAATTAATATCCTCTTATCTTTGGTGCTTTGTATAGGTATTTTTAAACTGTTAATATTGATAGTCGAGTTGTTTCTAACTAACACGTTGAAGTTTTTTTTCTCAGTCCCCTCTCCGAATTACATTATTCCATAGAGATGCAATGTTATGTTATTTAACTGTGAGACCCAAGATACATTTATTTATTCTTTATGGATTCGTTTCCCAGACAGACGTACTACTATTATCTTTCGCAATATACTACTACTGGTAAACTTTTATTAGGAATTTGCGTACGCTTTTCTTGCAATTCCTGTTCCATTGCAAGGTAAAAATAATGTTTGTCCAGTTAAATTGAGATTACATTGTATTTTTCAAAGATTTTAAAATCGTGGGTTTTTTCTTATTATTATGTTTGCCATTTCTTTTCTTGCTTGTTTAATGTCAAATACAATACAATACACAAACATGTTTTCTTGATACATGACCTTAATGCATTGGTCAACTGCGAATTATATTTGGCCAATTAAGTTCAAAGTACAATGCACGAAATTGGCCTCCGTCTCCGTTTTATTATTTTTATTGGAGTCGCAATTTTCATATTCTATTATTAACCTTCACCCAGACAGTGAAGGTCAATCTCAACAAATGGTGGATAAAATTCTACAAGGGTCATAAAGTTCGGGTTCACAAGGTTTATTTGTTACAAGGGTTGTATTGAGTACTCCCAGTTTATATGTTTTTTTTTTATATACATAGTAAAGCTTTTCGTGGCAAATGGGTAAACCCATAAGCAGCTCATTGTATGCTGAGATAAAACTTAACATCTCAATTGTTCTCTCTTTCTTTCTCCCGATGGGGAGCACTATGTCCGGGTGTGACAATAGGTTGAAAAATTTGTGAACTTTCGATCTGTATTCTCAAACAACGCACAATCGAATATTTTTTGTACGCCGTTATATATATATATATGTATGATATTGGATTTGCATAGCGCAGGAACGATTGAACGATTGCTGTTAGCCTATCTAATGTTCGACCTGTGCAGTTTAGTCAGCTTTACCTTAAAATTTAGCGGATTAAGCTTCTATGTTTTCAGTTTTACTGTGTGTTATGTATATATATATATGTATGTTGTTTTAGCTGAAAAATTCCCCCTACATATTTAAACTAATCCATTCCCAGAGATTTATTCGAGAAAATCTGTTGTATAACCGTGAGAACGCGGTTATTCAGAGTTCAAATAACAGAATCGAACGAAGCAGTGTAACTCGGAGAGTGACCTTTCTGGCGAACCTGATGAAACTGGGTCAACGCGCAATAGGGATCCTCGTCTTGGAAATTAGGAAATCATTATATGATCAAGACCAGTTAATTGGGCGCGCGATAAATCGTATAAAATGTGGATGGGCTCTGATTAGTCGCCATTTTTAGAAGTATTTTTAGTGTGACAGGATGATTGTGTTCATTTTTTCCTCGGGCTCGTGATTATTGCATTGTTGCGGAGTATTATAATATAACGTAAAGGTAGCTGAGGTGAATTAGCTCGCTCACCAGTAGAATATTGCTCTGTAATCTGATGTATTATTTGAAGAAAGAAACTTGGGATAGGACAACCTCACGGGGCATACATTTTAGATTTTGCTCATGAATCCATGAATGGTAATTATTAGAATATATTTTATTAATGGATCATACTTTACCCTGTGATAAATTTCCGCTCCAATTCGTGAGTGCTTTTCAAAGTACTCTCCATCGATTTTGTTGTAACTTTTCGAATGTATTCTTATCTATGACGCATTGTTTAAAGGCGCCAAACACCCTTCACCACGTCGTCAATGCGAACTCGAACAATAGCTAAGTGAAGCCGGCTTGGTTGACGTGGCCTTTCGTTCGTAAACATAACCTACAATGGTTCACTTTCACTCGAAAGTTGTATATATAACTCGATTTTCTCGTCCCAGGAGGCTCAGACTAGACGTATACTTTAGAAGCGAGATATAAAACACACAAGAATAGTTAATAGCTATGCTTTCCCTGAAGATTTTCTGTATGTGGAACGCATTCGTATTGATAAAGGCTGAAGTTCTCTTCCCCAAAGATATATCAATCGATTTCGTTTTTCCTCCTAAGCACCGGAGATCGGCTACCGGGTTACCGGACGGACATCTCCGTCCTCTAGGTAAGTGACATTCGACAATCTCGTGTGGTAAAATCCTCCATTAAAGCTTCAAAGTTCTCTTTCCTTTGCAGGATGGCAAAGAAACCCAGAAGGGAAGATCCATGAGTATTCGGAAGTGGTAGATCCAAAAACATTTTGGGAAACACATGTCAAACCAAAGAAACCACTAGTTCTAAGGTAAATTTCACAATAGAAACTCGCAATTAATTATTATATCGTCTGCCTATTTTAATATTTTATAAACTTCCTAAAACCGTTTCGTTTGCCTTATGTCAAGAAAAAAACTAAAACCTCTTGCTTATCATAAAATCATGTACTTTTTCAGGGAAGGTTTCAATCAATCTTCAGAGATTTTCACAACTTGGGACGACGCTCATCTCAAGTCGGAATATGGAGACATTATGGTCGATGTTACGACAAAACGACCAGGAAGTATAATAGAGCCAGAAGTTATGAAACTCAAAAGATTTCTAAAACGGTAAAACGTTATACACGAATAGTATATAAATGAATCCACGTATGCAACTGCTATAGTAATGTATAGCGGATAAATTTGAAATAGTTCCTGTGTCTTTGTGTAAAAAGTCATTTGAACTCAAGTCATTCAAAAACTTGAATTTTGAAACTGGGCAATCGGAAAATTCATTTACAGTCATTTGCATTGACTATGACAGGTCGTGTACTATACTAATCTATTCCTTTACTCCATAAATCCTTTGCTTTATTCTTCTAGATACACGTTGGAAGACTGGTATTTGGTCATGCCAGTACCAGATGAAATGATGCATGCTATACCTGCAGTTCCTTCATTGTTATGCGGTTCGTTCAAAAAATTTCTTCAAGTAAGAGATTACTTTTATACTATAGATTGAACATCGTTCATCTGGAATCCCCCCAGGATTTTCCCATGATTAATATGAAGGAATTCCTATTACACCTCCCAGTATGTCCAAATGGAATGAAACAACCATTAAATGTGAATGTATCTAGGATTAACCAAGGCCAAAACTTAAACTATGCCGGATAATCTATGTTCACCCTGTATTAAGTAAGGTACTAGATTACTAAGATGGTATCTTCCACAATTTATTTCACCATAGGAAGTAGAAATTTGGATGAGTGCTGGCGGGACATCCACAAAACTTCACTACGACCCCGACCATAATATGCATTGCCTCGTCGGAGGGCGAAAAGACTTCATATTGTACGACCCTAAACACAAACATCAATTCGATTTCGAGGTAAATATCGTACACCGCATCTTATTGATTCAAATGTCAACATTTCTCTAAAATACCTTGAAAATCTGAAATGAATTGTAAATCTCATTAGGACGATGTACACGCAGGCAGCGGAGTCTCGAAAGTAGACCCTGAGATGGTAAACATGTTTCAGTATCCGAAAATATCGAAAATTCCTTGGACTTGGACCACATTGAAACCTGGGGATTGCATTTTTATACCAGCAGGTAGCCAACAATACGCATAAAACATCAATTTTCGGNAATGCAAACATTTGAAGTAACTGCCGTAAGTAACGTCAGTAGGAGAACTACAGTAAACGAATAGCGAAATGAAAACTTTCCATATTTACAGACGAACTTTTGACCACATTCTTTCCATCTGTTCAAGATAGCCCTGCACGTATACTCAGTAATGTTAAAAACATTAATATATATAGGCAAAACTAAGTATGTACACGATACCTACTTTGTAATGTTTGTAGTTAAAATGGTATTTAATTGACTATNTTGTAATGATTATTTTCAATTTATTATCTGACCTATCGTAGGCAGTGAACCTTTAATTGCCTTATACGACATTACCAAATTTTTGTGTTAGGTTGACTCCAGAGAGTTTACAATTGAAGTATACACGTACAAAGTTCGATTGCTTTTTATGACTGTCTGGTCAACTTTAGAACCTTTCACCTTGATAACATATCTCTATTGAAAACTGCATATTGGAACAACGCATTAAATTTTAAATTAAATATTATTTACTCGGTAAATAAAAATTGCACCAATATATTTCCCCTTTGATATAAAAGAATAAACTTCAATTTCCTCGATCCAAACGACCGGACATGTACTAGTTATTTCGGCAAATGTCGTTAGATCATATTGTGTGTTCTACAGCCGAAGAACAATTGATTTTTCTATTTACTCGCCGGCCTTAATGCAAACATTTGAAGTAACTGCCGTAAGTAACGTCAGTAGGAGAACTACAGTAAACGAATAGCGAAATGAAAACTTTCCATATTTACAGACGAACTTTTGACCACATTCTTTCCATCTGTTCAAGATAGCCCTGCACGTATACTCAGTAATGTTAAAAACATTAATATATATAGGCAAAACTAAGTATGTACACGATACCTACTTTGTAATGTTTGTAGTTAAAATGGTATTTAATTGACTATATTCTTCCTAAGTTTATTGAGAGAGATTTATCGGATAGCAAAGTTTACATTGAATAGACATTTCTAGTAATCCAATTTAATCGTTTTTACAAGAACGTTTTACCTAAACCAATAGCAGAAAACGAGAAGGTGAAACGGCCTTGGAGAAGCGCGGGCAAATGTTCCTGTGGTGGTTCTTCTTCTCATAAACATGTAATACGCTCGTTATCGGGACGGATCTGGGGTCAGTAAGCGAATGACTTCTCGGTCGTTGCATCATGGAAAGTTACCAATTATTTCCATGTAATATTTCCAGAGTTGGAGATTACAAATAGGAAATGATCTAGTGGATAGCAATGCTACCGCTTTCGACGAGTAGACTGGTTTGATCGGTAGACTGGTTTGCTATTAACCAAAGGGTTGTTATTTATTTTTACTGGCATGAAAAATATGTTTTGTTATATTAAAGTATGTGATTTATTGTATTATACTTTTTGCTCGAAACCACTCAGCAATGCCTACAGTACACTAAACTATGAACTAAAAATTGCCATGAGGCTATAGACTTCACAGAGACTACTTTATTTAACTGCTATAGTGAAATTTTAACAATTTATTCCCGCCAAAACATGATCATTCTTTCATACCAGTCTCACGGTGGATTCATTTTCCGANCACTTTTTAAGGTCATTTACATCAAGTTCGTTCTTACGGTCGAAGTCTCTCGTTCAGCACCTTGTGGACGCCGCTGAAGGAATTCAACGACACTGACTGCGTTGATGCCGACATCAAGAAATTTACAACGATGGATGAATTATCCTTTGTGTGGAAGTTGGAAGATGTAATATATGCACAATAATCAGAGTTGATAATGTTACTATAATTTTAGTTCTATAATTTTATAAAAATTTCCAGGGACAACGAATAGTGGATCCAACAAACTTCACTACTGATCCCGAAATATTTAGGCATCATCTTTTGTCAATTCTGAGAGACGGGGACAAACTCAGAAGAGAGAGGTATTGAAAATATTTTAGAATTTTCCCAGCTAACACAAAACAGTTCAAAAACGATTTCCAAACNGGTGGATTCATTTTCCGAACCCGGTTCACGAGTTGGAAGTATTACTGGATTTAACCACCGTAAATATACGCTGGTCATAAATTTATTTCCTATGGACAGATGCCTTTTTCTAGCGTTGTCGTTTGCCATGCATGAGAAAAAAAGATGCGGTATAAAACAAGGTGCAACTCTATCATGACTATCTGATCGCAACTGACTATAGGAACGGACTGAGAAAAGTAAAGCAAGCAAAAAACAAACTAGTAAGCTTCAACATTTGTTCTTAGTAGAGAGTCTCTTACCGACAATATTTCTTTCAGCGAATACCTTACCATTACTTCGTTTTTGTCCAATTGCTAGTTTAATAATGTTGTTTATTTCATTTTTTGTTCAGAATCATGTCTTTCGCTGGAACTTACATCTTAGAGAGCAGAGATAACTACGATGCCTTTGCTGCTGCATCCGGTAAGGAAGTAGGGAATGTTAGGTGCAGGCATGTATCCGTGGTAAATAGTGCACGGAGACAGCACTGAAATAGCGCCCCTGGCCCAAATCTTTTAGATAACTTTACTTTAAGCTAAGCAGTGTACTGTATGCGGCATGTAGTTATGTACCAACCAGCCCTTTATTTTCTACCGAATAATTTAGAGTTTTAGAGACCTGTAGTCCTAGTATATATGCCAGTATTCGGTATCAAGATTTCTTTATTTTTTTTAAGGGGCGACTCCTGAACAGATCGAAAGAGGAACCAAGCTTGAAAAGGTGAAAACGGAAATCACGAACAATGGTGACACGTACACCGTCACAAGACATTTCCCTAACCAAAAAGTAACCAATACTTTCACCCTTGGAGTTCCCACGGAGGCATCGTTTGCTGAAGGAAAAAAGGCAAAGGTGAGAAGATGTTCGAATATACATTCTCTTTCTAAGCTAAAAGTTAGATGAAGGCCCGCTTATACAATGCTGCCTACCTTAGTAGAGGAAAATGTGCGTTTTAATCGCTTGTTAAGGCGGTAGGAGCATCTCTGAACGGATCCAAATTTGTCTGCAGGTTGTTGTCACCATGGAAGGTGGAAAGTTGGTCATGAAAGGAGACAACTTCTCCCAAGTTACCGAATTGGTCGGAGGGAAACTGAAAGATACATTGAACTTCAAAGGAACAGAAATGATCAGACATTCGATAAAAGCTTAAAATATCAAGACAAATTTTGAAATTGCTCCCCGGTTTCACTTTGAATGTATTTAGAGTCAGTCGCTTATAAATTTCTGAAATCTTACTACACAAGCAATAAACCATAATGTTTTGAGAATAAATACATTAGTCATTAAATGTATATCACCATTACAATTTATCTCCATGATCAGGCCAGGAACCTACGCCTTTTTTACTTCTGAAACAAATTAATGTTCTGCTATGCTCCGTTTATAGTAATTCTGAAAGAAGCTGTTCCAAAGTTCGTGATTCAGGGATTGTTCTATTCGCGAGGTGGTAGTATAGGATAGTATTCATATTTTCCTCGCATTGTGACGGTAATCTATTTCTTTTCCGCATTACCTGATTACTATCGATGTCTGGCGACTTAATTACTATACTGCGTAATCTTGATTGTAAAAACTTGGTAAACAGAATAATCAGCGTACACGGCTGATCAGAAATTGTCAAAATTTAGAATGCGAGGTATGTCGCAATACTGTACACTCAACACATAAACAATTAAAGCTGCTCTGGAATGTTGAGTTCTTATATCTTGTGTGTCCGTAAGATGGCAGTAGAGGACAATATTTTTCAATCCCTTTCTTCTGCGTCGTTTCAACACTTTTGCGTTGATCAATCGTTGATTACTGTAAATTGACTTGAGTTCGCTTGGTAATTTCGATCTCACGTTTAGGTAATTGTGTCTAGACAGTTAACAGTAATATAGCCATTTCAAATCCGTGTGTACGTGAGTGATTTCACAGTAACAAGACGTCGAGCTATGTCGCAATATAACCGCAATACCATTTTCACCTTACTGGCTACTAAAATTGTGCTTTTGAATTGTTCCTTGGAACAAGACCACGTCATGTGATAATTTGCTTTCGCCATAGCCATCGGAATATTGCATTTACAGAATTTCAACACAATGGTTTACAATAATGTTATGAATACTTTGTCAATTCGGCACCATAAAAAATCACTAAAAACCTCACTGCACCAATTCTTAATCTGTTTTATTTAAAGTATTATCATATATCGTATCTATTTAATTCCGTTCTTGACAGTTAATCAAGGTATAATACAAGAATATGTTTACATATTTACATATTTATATGTAATAGATTTAAAAAAAGGTCATAGAATAATGTGACCCGGAAAGGGTAATCCCCCAAATATGCTCATGTGCTTTTTAACCGAGGATCTAGCATACAGTGTAAAACAAATTGTGTTGTGTGCTTTCGTCCATGAATATGTGTTATCATTGGACAAAACTTGCTGAAGGCGAGCTAGATATTTCGTTTGCCGAAGAAGAAGGAAATCGCCACGAAATTCGTTTCCAATGTTACTTAACAAGATGCTACATAAGGTACTGCAACGCTATGTTCGATTGCCATATTATTCAACTGGCCTAGATGTGTCTCTAGCCACCAAGAGAGAAGAAGCAAGCCCGGGATCTGGGGTATCTTTTTTGAAAAGTAAAGCAGCCGTAATCTGGAGCTTTCCACACCTAATTTAGTCCAACCATTTCTATAGCGGACAAATATTATGATGCATACTGCTGAAGGTATAGATTAATGAGTGCCGCTATTTCATAGGGTCGTCTTCTACTTTTTGATGGTTGAAGTTATGGATAGGCTTGAAATTTCTTTCTTGAATAATTTCTATTTTATTTTTTTTAATTTTAATCTCAATCCTGATGAAAAATTGGGTACATCCGCATACTAAGTGACGATTACTGTATATTTAATAGAAATGTTAATTCACCAAATTTTTAAGAGTATGAATGTTCTTTTTTACACAGAGATCTGAATGCCCTGAGACATGAAAAAGCACAGTACATTGCTGAAAAATTCTCGCTCGGTTCTGAATGCTCCGATTCGAGTTCTGAATGTTCTGGAGACCCCTTAGTGCCATCTGTTGAACCCTTGATCAATTTTGAAGGTTTGTTGCTATGAGACACAGAGGAAATTATTTTTTCAGCTAAACTCTTCAGATACTGATTCAATTTTCCAGGGGAATATGAGAATGATATTGAATTGATGAGAAATATGGGATTGCCAGTATCTTTCCAAGACCGGAATACAATTACCCTGGTAAGCCCTTCATGCGAGATTCATTTCGCTACCGTTAATGTGACAAGGACCAGTCTTCTGGTTCACTTTTAAAGAACTGGGTTTTGGCTTTAATGGTATTTTAACTTGTGCATGGAAGATATACATTCGAATGAATACCTTGCTGAGGTGTATATCATAGAAAATACTTGTTTTGGTAATGTATTGTGATACAATGTCAGTTTCAAAGCTCCCTGAAAAACTTTGGCTTGGGCTTTGCGATTGCTAAAAAAGATCCTTGATGTCTCTTTGTCCCTTTATGTGACATTTGAATACATGTAATTATAAACAAGTCTTTGTTTTCAGACTGATAAAAAAGATGAAGACAGCGACAACATGGAAGAAAGTAAATTGTGAAAATTTTTTCATTTTTTAATAAAATCAAGAAATGCATGTTGTTTCGCTGAGTATTGCTATTGATGCTTGCATTATTGTATGATATAAAATGGCCTAGGATTCAATTTATTTCCATTATTAATAATTTAATTTTTAATTGAAAAGATACTGATTCCATAACAGATGACAATGATGACCAAAATGAAATTACTGATGACCACATGCATTTGCAATGGCTGGAGTATTGGACTGCACAGGTATCCATGATGTATATATCAACTAGATTACAATATTCAGTTAGAATATAATATATAGCTATTGAACTATAAATCAGTCAATTTATTTTCATCTGTTACATATGAAAGGGTCCTGATCTGGTTCTTCAGAGTTGGAACATGATCCCAGAGAATAGGGATTCTTCGGACTATTTCGATAATGAAAATTACAGTAAGCTTGAATTCAGGAATGATTTTGAAATCTGTGACTCTAATTTTAAACATATGCTCGTGTTGGAACCTCCCAATGACATAGTCGCGAATTGCGATAAGCTACTGCGATGGAGAGAGCATGAATTGAAACAGTATTGGTATTATTACGACTGGTTTATGGAGTGGGCTCGGTCGGTAAATCAACCTACAACAGCTGAAAACAATTCAGAATCTTCCTCTTATCAAGGCAACACAAAAGAAA
Source organism: Halocynthia roretzi (assembly GCA_013436055.1). Lineage (NCBI taxonomy): Eukaryota > Metazoa > Chordata > Ascidiacea > Stolidobranchia > Pyuridae > Halocynthia > Halocynthia roretzi. The sequence continues at coordinate 187,011 of QRAM01000002.1, read as the reverse complement.
TTGAAGACAGTGACTTGTATGCTGCAAAAATTCTTGATCATGAGGAAGATCATGTCATTTGTTCTGTTGCTAACACAAAGCAAACTAAAAAAAAGAATAAGCAAACAGGCGAATCAGAAAAATCAGAAAGTCCTTCGGTGATAATCAGGCCTATTTCGCAAAGGGGAGACCAGCTGGGTTCTGGTTGTGGGGAGGGAGAACCGCCAGAGGATGAGGAAACTTGTCAAAAATTGATACATGCACATGAGATGGATTGCGAAGAAGTGGCTAATGTTGGTGAGTGTATGTGGTGGTGGAATCATTTTTTTGAATGAAACATTCTCATGCTGAACATGGAAGTTTTGGATTATCATCTCAATCTTAACATTTGAATGCACTTCTATAAATATCGTGACTTAATTCAGAATTGGATCCCGAAACCGAGATAGGTTTTGCAACTGTGTGTGATTCAATGTGCTTCAAATTAACTGCGGACAACAATGTGAGAAAATCTTTAAAAAGACCAAGTTCAGTGAAATATATTGATGTAAGTCTAGCTTAGTTAGCACTTTGCAATCGGTTCCTTACTGGTAAATACTTTGACAGAAAAAGGTCAAAAAGCGGGTCATCAAGTTCCTACAGGAACAACTGCAACATGAGGATAGTGAAGAAAAACAATTACTCCCTGAGATAATTGTGAGCTTTTGCCTGATCTAGATATATGACAATTCAGGGTTTTGATTTTATTCTGCCTAATATATTCAAAAATATCGCCTTCGAACGGAATTTCTTCACGGAAATGTGAATTAACTGCCATTATTGAAATATTGCAAAAGTTATTAGGTTAACGTGAACAAACTATTGCTACAATTGCATGTATGGTTGTTCCAAGTAAATTTCTGATCCACCTTAACTGGATTCAGCAGTGATACTTTTCCTGAACAATGAATTGTTATGCCTCTAGTTTAATTTTGAAGTATTAACATACTTTAATTTATCTGTTCGGTAATATCTATTTCATCATAGGATGCTTTGAATATATCTTCTGATAACAAAGGAACCAACTTCACATGCGAACAAGGCATAAATGATACCAAAATATCATTGGACAAAGTTAAGGAACTGAATAGGGACAAGCTGAATAGTGGAGGTATAATTAGAACTTGGATATATTGAATACATAACATTGTTATCACTTCAGTTGTTCTCTTTTTAACTGTACCAGAGAAGAGCACCGATTCCACTAGCAGCTCTTCTACAGATCGACCAACTGGTGATTTTGTAGAAACTAGTCAACCAGAACGTGGTAATGTTGCATGAGACTTAGATTGTATTTAATTATTGTGACAATGAGAGTCTAATGTCAAGTGTTGTGATGCCTTGAAATGCTGACAGGCAAAGTACTAATTTTCAATTAAAAAATTGTTGAATGTTTATGTCTAGAAATTAATACAGTGCGTTTATTTAGTGGATGGGTCCTGTAATGTCTAAATCTATTACATTTTAAGAAAGAGTGTGTTCATTTTATCATTCTAATTAGAGAATCATCCTGACATGGAACATGAAGAGTGTAAGCCCGAGCAAAGAATAAGGAAAAAGGCTAAAAAGAACAGCAAGAAAAAGAAAGAAAAACCAGCAATACCTTATAATATCAAATCTGACCGTACAATGAAGAAGTATTGGGCTCAAAGATATAAATTGTTCTCAAAGTATGATGAAGGAATTCGACTTGATACAGGTCAAGATTACACCCAGTTACTATATAAGATGCTGTAGTTTGTACCACATATGGAGTGTAGCCCTCCGCACTGGAGAGAATGTATCTTATTTATTTTTTTCATCAGAATCATGGTATTCCGTTACACCTGAAAAAATTGCGGAACATATTGCAGAGAGGTGCCGATGTGAACTCATAATTGATGCTTTTTGTGGATGTGGTGGGAATGCTATTCAATTCGCGTTCACTTGTGAGCGAGGTAATGCTTCAATTCTTACTTGAATTTTTATACAGTGGATTGCCGTGACCAGTTTGAAGTCAGATGTGACATAGGTCGAAATGAGGTGTTCGAGGTAGGCTGTATGATATTATAGATATGTCTGTTTTGATACAGTGATTGCAATTGACATTGATCCAGTGAAGATATCATATGCTCGTCATAATGCTTGTGTTTACGGGGTTGAAGATCGAATCGAATTCATTGTTGGCGATTTCTTTGAAATTGCATCGTTGTTCAAAGCGGATGTCGTATTCTTCAGGTATTTTTCCAATAAAAAATTTGAAGCTACTTTCCCTTTTATTTATGACCGATACATACAATATTCATTACTTTCACAAGTTCACTAGATGGTGATGTATAGCTTCACTAAAAGATGAATGTATAAATAGTTACTCTCCATAGATTAGCCACACAATACAATTAATGTAGATTGAATACGACAGTACCACAATGAAAATAGTTATTGATACACACCAAAACAGAAAAGGATAATATTTTGGCCTGAGAGTCTTGAGACTTGGATATTGCCTGAAAAACTTTTCTTTTTACCTTATTTTTAATGAATCAAACATCTTGTCAGCCCTCCTTGGGGAGGTCCAGAATATCTATCCAAGGACACCTTTAGGATCAAGGATTTGGGAGTATTTGGACAAAAAGCATTCGACGTAGGAAGAACAATTAGCGACAGTGTTGTTATGTTCTTGCCGAGGAACACAGAGGTCGAAGATGTAAGTAAAACATTCGAATAGTTGGTCATCAATTTATAGCCAGAAAGAGATATTTTCAAGGGAATAGTTCCTTTAGTCAGCGATTGTCTATAGTGGGAATATAATTACTTATCAATTTTTATTATATGGGTTAACCAATGTAAATATGTTTACAGGACAAAATTATTTAAAGAAAAATTATATCACATTGAAGAATTTGTTAAACTTTTTATGTTTCACCTTATTCAGTTAATGTTTCTGGCTGGACCTGGCAACATGGTTGAGATTGAACAGAATCTCCTAAACAACAAAATAAAGACCCTAACTGCATATTATGGTGAAGAAATGATCGAATGGGGTGATGAGGTCGAACAAGAAGACGGTATGGTTATGGATGAAAAGCGAGTATCAGATATCCACTGCTTATCAGAAAACTGCAGCGGAAAAAAGCATTCTGTGAAAGAAAAAAAATTCGAAGTAGATTTTCTAGATTGTGTCTATGAGGATGAAGGTTCTGAGACGTTCTGTTAGTGATTCAAACTGTAATTTCATGTAATTAGTTGACTAATGTTGTTCATAATGACAGCTTATCTCAGTGCTGCCTATTAGAAATGATTAATATGCTTATTTTACCAATTCAGCAGTGACATACAGTGCAAACACTATTGTTTCTGATTTGTATTGATAAATATGGAAAATATGATAGGTCTAACCCATTCGTTATCAGCAATAATGATATTTGTCTGAAATAATTCTGGGAATTTATAGGATAAAGTTATAATGTTTATAGTATTAATTGTAATTACGTGCAGTTTTGCACTAGCTCTATTTTTTAAACCTTCGAGGTGAGTATCAACATGTAAATGTGTTTTTCTACTTAGGCGTAGAATGCGACTACTGTAGTTCAACTATTACCGGAGTTTTCCTCAAAAAAGCCCTGGGCTTAATAGGGTGGGATAAATACAGACCTTATTTACAAAAAAACACCCATAGCCTTCGAATGTACATGATGTAATGCATTTTCATCTGTATTAAAAATTTTAGAGCTCACAATCATCAGAAAGATAGTTTTATACTGAATTTGTGATTTTATTTGAGAATTTTTCACAGTCAAGTCGCTGTGGTTTGTTTGTTTTTTCAATTTTTCTGACGCTTGCTGATCAAAAAATCAAAACGAAAGGTTTATACAAGAGAAATTCCGGTAACCAATGTATGCTTGTCTGGGTTCCGGTTTTAATAAGTCGATTTTACTTCTCTTTTTATGCAGTTTTACTGTAGTTCTGTTCAATGCTAAATGAATCACATTGTTTTATCAGCTTATTCTGGCCTTAACGTATTATTTACAGTCAAGGTGTTTGCTGAACTGTGCACACACATACACATATAGATGAAAGATTCAATAACTAAATGTGTGCATACATTTTCTAATAGCTTATCGAGTAGGGAAAAAGGTCTACACGCGGTACGTTTCCAAAACTCCAGTAACGAAGCAGTTTGTACACCATCCGTAAGTAATGGTTTTAAAATAACTCTAGGAACAAGAAACAACTCATTTGTCAAACTGGGAACAGGTGGCATTTTCTTCAGGTATCCCATTGGTTGAATTAAAGATAAGATATATCTAGCTATCTAATAAATATTTGTTTTTAATTGATAGCCATATAATGGATGAGGACCTAGTGGTTATACTCAAACCCATTCTAAGAAATTCAAGAGACAGTTGGACTGTGAAAGTTTGAAGGTAAAGATTTTTATTCATGGTTCATTTATTTTCATAGAATTTATTTATTGTGTCATATATATGAATTTCAGCAGTAGTTGGTTGTGATACAGTTATTTCTCATGCATCAAATCAATTACTTCGATTAGTCAGCACTACTTAATCAGTGAATGTTCAGGGTAGGTTTATTACTGCACTGCTTATCCCAAATATTACATCGAATGCATTAATATATTAAAAGTCTCTGCATATATTTTTGATTTTGAAGCATCCCAGATACTTTTGAAATTATGAACTTGACTGATGAATGAATGAATATTTAGTCCGGTGATGACCTAACATTTTTAGTCATAGGTTTAACAGTCACTCAACCCTAGCCACATAAAAACTCATGCATTTGTATTGTATCGGCCTGTATTTCTTCAATTCCAAGCTAGTTCTGAATGTCTATTTATCTGAATCGACATGGTTTTAGATTGGTTACAGAATTTTATGCATTTTTTAAACCAACTTCACATCAAAAATCGAATAAATGCATTTAATAAATATCTCATTTTGACTTGATTAAAACTAATGTTTCTTTGCCTCCCTGCTTAGATGAAATTAGATGTTCCATTATTGATTTGCTGTCTGGCAGCGATGATTGCAGGACAGGGAGTTGCAGGTAGAGAAGTTGTTTGATTATTGTGTGTTTCATATTATTATCTGCTTATTATATAATTTTAAATTTCATCTTTTATGATTTTGGCATTCAGAAGCTTATGGGAAAAATTATGTGTGCTATTTCACCAATTGGTCGCAATATAGACCGGAAGGGCGAAAATTTTTCCCAGAGGATGTGGATCCAAACCTTTGCACCCACATTCCATATTCCTTTGTCGAAATCGGCTCAAATAACGAGGTATGCGATAAGAAAGTTAATTGCTTGTGATTGGTACTGAAGTTTCATGCAAAATTTCCTGATTAATATCTGAGTGAGTTAATCCATCTTATTTGTTTTGATATTTCAATCAGAAAAATGAAGCTTCATCTGAAAACTTTCTTAGATAAAATCACAAATGCCCAATAAAATCACCGATGTTCACCCGTCAAATAATTTGGGTAATATGTTAAATATGTGTGTTGTCTCATAAAGTACAGTTGATGGATTTTAACTGTACCTCAAATTAGAAATCCTAAGTGATCTCATGGAAAAATATTATATTTAATCATACAATAACGTTTACCTAAATGATTTTTAAAATTATTATTGTTTTGGAAGTACCGGTAACTTTAACTTGGATTTGATTCTTCAATATGCCCTAGCTATACCACTCTGTTCTGTATTTCTATATCACATTGTTCTATAAACTCAGTTGAAATTTCGGGAATGGAATGGAGCTGACCTAGTAAAGAGACTTGTGTCGCTGAAACAATCCAACAAAGACCTCAAAATAACAGCGGCTGTAGGAGGCTGGAACTTTGGAACGGAACGATTCACTGCAGTTTGCGATTCTAATGTGACAATGGAGGTGAGCGCTTTGAGTATAAATCAGTAGTACCACCAAGGCCAAATGAAAGAGTTAATCCTCTTAATCATGTCCAAGTGCTGGATGTATTTGATCTTCAAGTGAGAAGGCGTTTGGGCCTTAGTAATTCCAACTCTGCCATTCTAACTACTAAATCTAGACAAATAAATAAAATTTTGGAGAGCATTCAGCAATGAAAGAACAATGATTGTTTTTTACTTAATATTCAAAGCGATGTACTTATTGACGAGGTCAATGTAGCATTATTCAATAGTGCCCTAATTCTCGAGTTATGTAACATTTTTCAGCATTTTGCGAGAACAACCGTAACGTTTCTGAGAACACATGGATTCGATGGGCTGGATCTCGATTGGGAATATCCAGGTAGCAGAGGCTCCCCACCTGAAGACAGGATAAGGTTTACAAAACTTTGTGAGGTAGATGCAATATCTATTCTTACATGATGCTTGCTAACCCACATTAATGATAATACTGATGTGTATATTATTAGGAGTCCTATTGGTTTGGTTGATTTATTTTAGATTAGTAAGAGACACGCTTTTATCATAACCACAATTTCCATTGCAAATAGTATAAACGTGCATTAGTGAACTTTCTATCAACTTTTGTCTTTGACTCGTATAAACATATATCTTTTTCTAATTCCAGTTAATCCTACGTCACGAAGATGACGAATTCAATATCAAAACCAGATGCTTATTCCCATAATGTTTTTTAGTTTTGTATGAGTAGGTTTATGTACACCGCCGTGTTTACATATTCTAATTATAGATGGGAATAGCCATCTGTTTCTGTATCTCACTATTGATAAATTAGGGCTGTCTCTGTCTTTAAGGTCATATCAAGTGCTTGGGAAAATATAATACTGGTAATTCTCTATTAGATGATAAGTGATTATTATTCCTAGCTCTTTCTTTTTTCATTATGTGCACCTCGCATCTGTATAACTGATTAGACTTCATCTTGAATTTGGTAGTTTATTATGAAATGTCAATGAAAGACCGAAATCCAAATCCACTACTGTACTAAGATAACCAGCGCTTATTGCCTTATAGTCAGTGAAAGAAGAAATCTGAACTACGCTGTTGAAAGTACTTTCGCCATACACCATATTCATATAAGACCAATAGTAACTAGTATTTTTTATCCACTTTTTATTAAAAAGGAGATCTGAAAACTACTTACTGTTAAAAGTCAGAGAGAAATGTATGCGTAAGGCACCAAAACTTAGTGGGTCTACAATGCCGTTAAGTAAAAAGTTTTAAAGAAATTTATTTATCACAGATATTGATGCATGAATTCAAGTTAGATTCAGATGCTACACAAGAAAGACTCATACTTACAGCAGCTGTAGCCGCTGGTATAGAGACTATCCAAGCTGGTTATGAAGTAGCGAAAATTTGCAAGTAAGTTACTGGTGCAATAGAGTAATCTGACTGCGAGTGATATAATCTTATTTAGTATATAATAGAAATTATTACATTTTATGTTTATGTTGTATTTTATATAAATGTATTATGAAAGAACCCGTTGATATCTTTATATGAACTTGTTGATGGTCTTGATGAACTGGGTGGGATTCGAATGTGCCGGTAGAGACTCAGTAAAATCCTAACCCATGAATAACCATGGACACAACACGGCTCAATATCTCGATTTCGAGCTTCTGAAGATTTCGTCTGTTTTTCTTCCATCCAATTCCTCATTTAAATATATAACTTTAGTATTTCTAGTTTACAAAAATGCAGTTAATGTTAAATTGCCAAAAATATTTCTATACAATCATCCCCTTGAGTAATTGGAGAACCATAAGCTATTATGTTTTCTTATTAAGTATTCTCGATCTCGTCCATCTGATGACATACGACTTCTTTGGTGGTAGCTGGGCTGCATCTACAGATCATAATAGTCCAATGTTTGCTTCAGTGCATTACAATGATACGGAAGATTTGTTCAATGTCGTAAGTTCTTTTCATGCTGATAAATTTTTCAAACCGAAAGACGATTTTTTATGATGTAGCGAGAGGTGTTCCAGATATAACAGGAATTTAACACCGATTTACAGGATAGTGGTGTGAAAATTTGGCTGCACTATGGTTGTGATCCTGATAAGTTAGTTCTAGGAATCCCAACATATGGAAGGTAAATTTCATCATTATTACAATATCACAGACTAAAGCATGTTTATAGCCATTGGAGTAGCATTAGTGTACTAAAGTTGTCAATTTTTATTTCACTCAGGACATTCCAGCTGGCCGACGAATCTGATAATGATTATGGAGCTCCAGCAATAGGTCCAGGAGATGCTGGTCGATACACTCGTGAAGTTGGCTTCCTCGCGTATTATGAGGTAATATATGGCAGGGACTCCTAAACTCCTTAATAAGCGGTGCCCTGACAAATCAACAACAACAAGCTGAGCAATATATTCCCATGTTACAGTGTCTTTACATTCAGTAATTTCCGACCACTAAAATCATGTAAAATCAAATTTAAAATAATATCAACTAATTTTTTAGATTCTGCTGCTTGTCATTGTGTAATAACTAGAAGCTATAAGATAAAGCTCACACAATCCAGCTAGACTAATGTGCAAGCTGACTCAGTCGGAATAACTGATTCAGTCGGAATAAAGATAAGTTGAAATGTCACTGCATAATAGACTAAAAATTGCACGGAGCTCTGAATTATTTTAAAGGTATAGGAAATCCTGATGTATGACATTGGCATTGCTCAACTTGAACAGAAATATTGAAACTTTCTCACAGTTACTCTAATAGTAAATTTATTTGTCACCGAGAGTGGAAAGAAAAGCGGCAACACAGTTCTAGAAAACCTTTTCAAAGAGTAGGATTTAAATATTAACTGCTGTATCTTCACACTTTCAGATCTGTGATTATGAGAACGACCCATCCAATATTCTAATCGATAACGTCTATTCTCAAGCCCCAGTTGTTGTGCATGGAGATCAATGGATTGCTTATGATAATGAAGCATCTGTCAGAAATAAGGTACAAGACTCGAGATCTAATATTCAGTTTTTAGATTTACTTAGATATAATGTTTATTCACCAGGTTGCATACATGAAAAGTAATGATCTTGCTGGAGTGATGATATGGGCATTAGATCTTGATGACTTTACCGGACACTGTTCTACTGAGGGGAAAAATCTTCTTTTGAGGTATTGCTGTAACAGATGAATAATATAGTAAAAATACCCTAGGCAGAACTCATGCAACAAATTATATTCATGCAGAGTAAATAAAATGAGATGTACACTGTCTTAATAATTAAACTAGGAATGTGCTAAAATTATATATGACATTTTCACATAAAAATCTCAATATCAAAACGCAGTGTCAACAAATATTATTTAAATGTTAAAAATGTTTAATGTTTAAATTTTTACCTAGGATATTTAATCATGCTTCCCTTATAAACACATACATTTTCCTCCTCCATATGTATACACTTTATTTACAGAGCTATAAAAGACGAGCTTTACGATGGAGCATTTGACAAAAACCCATGCTATGTTGAAGCCTCAATACCACCTGTTACTTGGGTGCCTCCTACCGGTCCAGTAACACCAGTTCCACCAGAGTATGTTTGCTTTTACAAAGATCCCCCATGTGATTGTTCTAATTTTACCCCGGTATCAACAACCACTAACGGCAACAACGTAGGGTCCACAACAACTGCAACAACCACTACAGAGCTCCCACCTTGCGAAGGTATTATGAAGATTAATTTAAGATATTCAACTAAACGAATGTTAGAGTTGTGGCAGTAGGAGTAATACTTTAATACACCACTTTCTCAATTTACGAGTGTGTTTTGTTCTTCGATCTAACTTGTGAATCAAAAATTATTTATTCGAAGCGTATTGTTAATAGGCTACTTGCAGATAGGTGATGAGTATCAATATTATTACAGGGTAGTTTGATGATAAATACACGAATTATCGTTTTGCTTACCTTTGCTTGTAGCGATTACAAATATTACGTGCAACAAATATTCTGTTATTACTTTGGTTCCTTTATTCATTACCAGCAGAGCGACCCGGACTAGGCACTGGGTAAGCCTTTAAAGGAATTACTGTAAGTCGAAAATGACGGAGATAGTTGAGAAATTTTTACCTACTTCATCATTTCTTTGGTACCGGTTGAGGCCCATGAGCTACATTTTCTGTATTATTGGATTCTTGCCAAGTTAATGAGATTAAGTAACATAATACTTGTAATATGAAACTTTGTTATGTGTATCCTAGTGAATGGAGAAAAGTGGTGTAGTTAATTCAATACTTTTGATGAAAAACAACATTTCACTTTACAACAGGAAAAGATTGTGGAATTAGTTGTGTTGATGGTGATGGATTTTATCCTGATTTCGACGACTGCCAGTGTTACTATATTTGTTCAGGCCAGACAAGCTCTCATCACTGTTGTGCTGTAAGTAATTTTTAACACTTTCGTTACTAATTTGTTGATGTGTGACATTTTATACCAACTCAACATGCTGCTACAGTATTGTACTTGTCTTTTTGTCACTATATCCACTAACAAAATAATGTTACATTATTTAACAGAATGGACTATTTTGGAGCGATCAGTATAATCAGTGTGACTGGGAAAGTAATGTAAACTGCCCAGTTATCGAAACAACTACAGAAACAGGTTTGATTGAATATTATTTGTAATGAGCAAAGGGGCATACTCAACACTAAATTTAGCAAATTGACCTAAAAATATCATCCTACCACTTAAGTTTATTTTCCACTAATTCATTAAGAAAATTTGAACTAATTTTGTTTAGCTATATCTCCAACCCAATCAACCTTGTCTACCGAAAGTACTACCACACCCACCTCATCCACCACCTCCACTACCACAGTGAGTTCATCTGATAACTTCTGTGAGGGTAAACCAGATGGCAACTACCCAGATCCCAACGACAATACATTATTCCATATGTGCGCACATGGGCAGGATACTATATATCATTGTGGTAATGGTCTTATTTATGTAAACGGTGTCTGCAATTGGCCTTGAGAAAGATTTCTCATAACATAATCATAATAAGCATGATCTCTTATTAATTCCTGTACTACAAAATGGAGTGTAATAATCTGATATAGGTGGAATAAAGAAAAAAGAGAGATGTAATGAAAACACTGTCGGTTGGCTTTTAGGATGCGCGACACTATTTTCAAAAATTGTAAATATCTTGCACTGTTAGACCTTTTGAACTGCGTAAATATAAGGCCCGTCACTTTGGTATAGAAGTTTCGGTCTGCAACCCACAGACACCCCTGAAGGGGAAACAAGTCTTCTGACCCATTAAAATTCCTCTTTCACATCGACTGTTAATCATCATTTAATACGAGACATTAGAGACTTTGAACATTGTAAATTATTGAGTTGGATTTGGGGGTAAACAAGCGCCTATGAAGCGAGACGAATACTTACAAGTGTCTGGACTTTCTATACTAGGATTAAAAGGTCAGAGGTTGCGGTAAATTGGGCGTCAATAAAAACATTATCGCGGAACGAGATCCATAAGCTGCTTGCTTAATATGTCATGTTTAAAGATGAGTGTACTAGTAAATAAAGTTATGGATATCAGAATGTCCTGTATTACCTTCAAATTTGAGTCATTCATGCTTAATACTTAACTTTGCCGATCTGACTGACTGAACTTCAACTCTAGTGCAAAGTCTATATAATATTATATAGACTGAGCTCTAATGGTATTCGCGGGTTAAAGTTCATTTGTTCTCGCATACGGACCTTCCCCCTTTCCGCTTATTTTGTATACTGCTAGATTTTGGAAAATTAAGGTAGTTAATCTTGAATAGTCGTAAGTATATAGTAATGAAACTTTCGTAAGGCTTTTAGTTCAACTTAATGTCGTTACAGTTAAACAGTTACAGTTGCAGTTGAAGTTTTCAGGGAACCTCAACGCGGCGTTAGAGGGGGTTAAACCGTAGTCAGTATTTTCGTAGTACGGTTGTTCCAGAGTAATATTGCTTTTAAATACACATTAATATAATTGTGTTCGATATATATTTGCGTTTGTGTTCAAATTGAAATTCTAAATTCAAAAATCCTTGTTTCTAAATGTATTAACCCGAATGATCTCCTATAGCCTACGAATACTGCGCTCAGCTATAAAGTACGAACGTTCGTAAATTTTACAATCGGAATTTCGGTCACTGTAATAAGTCTTCGAAGCTTCTCCTTTGTTTGTCATTAGGAAACGACTTGTGACAACAGGATTAGAACACGCAGTCAATAAGGTTCAATAAAATGTATTTCATTTTGTTATTGTAATAAACAATGTCTGCCTTTCTCCGCGTGTTAATCCGCTGTTTGTATTTTTTCGTAAAAACATCGCATAAGCATGAATAATGTGATAATAGTTTAGTTAATATCAATCACGCTATACGATATCCAGATTAAACAGATTTCTATCATTAACTGCTTTTTTATTCTACATTTTTCGCCTATAATATCCCACGAAATTATAATGAGACTGCATTGATACTCCGACAGGAAGGTTTTCCATTTTTTGCCTTTATTTCCATATTAATACAGTAAGGTCCTACGCTATAATGTATGAAGCTTCTTGCAAAATTAGGATAACATTATCTTCGTAGCGTAACAAGAGCGTTCGTTGATGCAAGTGCATACTTACGTAGAACTGGTTTTATGGAGCGTTTAATTCATTGGTGTTGAGCTTGAATAGATAATATTATCGAGTGCTGCGCCAGCCAAGGACCGTATACATGTAGCCAGCGGTCAGATTTCAATTTTTTAGAAACCGATTTTCTCCTCATCTACAATTTTTGTCGATGGATGTCGCCTCTAGCAGTAAAAGTCCGCGCTTCCCCTTAAAATCATACCAAAAGGCCCCCCGTGTTCACCTTCTGATCAGGCCTGCTATTAGCATAACTGTATTGAAGGTTCACGGGTCAAATAAAGTTGGTAATTGGTACGGAGGGTTAGTACACTATATATAGTCTGTCTATTTATTTATATATACACAGTATAGCTTTGTCACCATTCTCAGGGCTTAACGCACATCGTACACAACCCGCAATCCCTTTACACCACAAAACGGTACACAGACACGAACGGTTTCCGATTGTACGATATCGCAGCGAAAGGGAAAGACGGTAAATATTGCGTTTCCATTGCGACGATCAAAATTTCAACTATTTTATATGACTAGTGAGATCGGTCGCCTGGCAACGTATAAACTATTAACGGCGCGATGTGGCTAGATAAGAAGTTAAATCCGTCAAACCTTAATTACTGTGTGGGTTGTACTACTGTGATGCATACAACGCTGACACATCCTCGGTTGATTTCAACCACTTGTACAAAACAATCGGATTGATACAAGATAATTCTTTTACAACGAACGGAGGTGTCGATAGGCCTGATTGATTTGGACGTTAATGGGAAAGTTAATGTCAATCATACAACGTGCTTCACTGATCAAGGTTCATGGGAGTAAAATCTTTTAATAAATATCTACATCTGACTGCGACCTTACAACACGCAACTGATGCCGAATGTGGAAGATTATCCATGTAATTTCAATTTCAATCACACGCATCGCTCTATCCAGGTACGGAAGAATACTGCGATTTGCTAAACTAAAGCTCATTTCTAAGTTACACGTGAATGCTCATGACGTAGCTAACTGACCGGTCACTAGGCCATATTTGTTGTTACTGGATATATGAGAAATAGTAATGCATAGTGATAACAGGAATAATGACTACGCTGATTTGTGTAAGAAATATTTATAGTCAGAAAATGTACAAATCTCGTGGTTTTCTCGTTTCCCAAACCATCCGCTATCCGGAGTTATTATGTGCTAAAACAAACTTCGTCCATATCTTGGGTAAATAAATACCAGTTAGTTGGTGGCTGGGCTGTCCATCCTTTCACCTTTCGAACTTTCATAATAACAACATTGTAATATCAATCATAATTGAGGGAATGGAAATGGCAAAGACCTGTTTGATATAATTGTACAATACTTGTTTTTTTTTCATTTATCGATAGCAGTGTTATAACCATGTCACCAAGGTCACTAACTAGGGTCAAGCCTTTACGTCTCCTCTAAACCGCACCCCGAAAAATCATCTTCGAAATTCAGTTTCTTTGATATCGAGTAAAGCCTGCGATTTAAGCGTAATCCAAGAGTAAAGTAGAGTTAAGTCGATAAATTTTCGATTCTCAATTCAGAGTCAGTCATTAGATACCACCAAGTCCGGGCATTTCAGTCTGGCTAATTAAGTCAAGTCAAGGCACAATAGTCTAATGTAAAACACTCGCAATATGATTGCTACAAGTGTTTTAAACCGTTCCTTTCCACCCATTTGATTGATATTATTATTCGACTATAATCGCCAATATCACGGTATATGTAAACTATATGGAGTACTACATGGTGAATAAATTGATAAAATTATTGTGATCAAAATCAAATTTTATTGCACAGTTTCATCTCAGTAAAACTTCGGAACAGTAGCAGAACGCACCGAAAAAAAAAATTAATCGCTAACTCAATGCATAACACGAGCACACCTGGTAACAGTGGAACATGACAATGGATAGCTCTATTCTTAATTCAGTACTGTAGCAATAAGTTTACGATCCATGATTACAGTAAATAAACATCTGATAACGAGTTCCCAACGTCTCAATTTAGTTACGTCTCAAGGTTCCCAAATGCCTTGTGACGCCGAACGAGCATTATGTGTTCAATGGATTGTCACGTGTTTATTTTCAAAACTAAAACTTGTTGAAAGTCAAAATAAGTAATCATCAGTCTGTATTCAGGTGTTCAAAGTTCTGCTATAATTCTGTTTTCATTTCCGTAGCAGAAACAGCTTTGTGATACAGCATACCCGTGGCCAAAGCTTATATGATAAAAGAGAGTAGTGTATATAGAAATGGACGGTCGTTGGTTAAACGGGACAAACTTTATGGAATCGTTATTATAAATATTGAACATAGTATACTGCACATCAAAAAGCTTCTGTTTTTCGTGATATGGTTCAACGCAAATATCGTCCTCGCATTTGAGTAAGAATCGCAAGCAAGCAGGAGGTTTACAAACTTTCTTCACGTAGCGGAACATTTGTATTAATTAAAGTGAAAAAACGCGTTATTGGAATCAATGCTCAAATGTACGAGAAACTATAGCGATAAACATTCAAAACCCGTTATTCAAGGAGAGAGACCAGTAAAAACTTTGATGTAAATCCTTTACATGCTATAATCGGATAAAAAAAACAGTTTGATAAATCTATCGCCTACAAATCAGGTTTAATTTTGGCATGGACCCCATACCACGTTATTACAATTAAGATCCTTGAGCCCCAGCAGATTTGGTATGTAAACTCTGGTACGTTATCTATATTCCACATAATCCACATCAAGTTTACGTCAGCCGCCAGACAACCACTATAACGTAAATTTCCATCTGCAGACTCAATGTGAAAGAAGTAGGAAACCATTTCATTTGTAATATTGACGATTCACGCTAAATATCGTTGAAATCGGAGTGTGAGTGGTTAATGCTGGTGTGTCATATATTATCTCACACGTCAGAAAAATATCAACAGTCGCTGATAGTCTGTCAATCTTCTGTGCCATTACTTAAAACATTACAAGATTACTATCGCCAGATAGAACTGGTGTGGGGCTGTAGGATGTGGTATAAAGGGGCCCAAAAACATAAAAAAACTAGTTTCTTCAGTATCCACGGTTTCAGGCGATTGTTAAGCGCCTGCACTTCGAAGACTAAGAGAGTCAGGAGAAGTGGAATATACGAATGGGGAGGAGGAAGTATTAGCGCGCGGTTTGATACAATACAATACAATTGAATCTGATATTCGGATACACGAAATTCCCTGCAAAAACCCTCGAAAGCCTAAAATCGTGAGGCTTTAGCATTTGCTACTCTCGCAACTGTGAAGAGACCCGTGTAATTCAACACTGTGGGATTATGGTATTGGATTTGACTATGGAATATGAAAAATTACTTCAATCTTAAGCAGATTTTGCAGGCAGCATAAAATGAGGTATACTTACGTTTCATATATTATTAAGTTCTGTAAATATGACTCAACTAAACTACAGTGTAACACAAAATTTCTCCCGTTAATTTTTCGAAAGGAAGGAATGCGTAGGCACTTAACCACGCGGTCGAATCTTTTAACCCAAAACGAGAAGGCAGCTGGTTGCTGTATTAAAATGGTTCGTGACAATTAGAAAAAGTTTTCAATGGAACACTGGATGGTATAAAACAATCAAAAGGAAATGAAACTTGGATAAAAAGTGACACAGGGTCGACAGTGATGCATTGTCAATGTGTGATCAAAGAGTTCTGGTTCGGCTTTTTAAATATTATACTGTTAAAGATTTTAATCGCAAAAAATTCCCTTATCAGGTCGACTTTACATTTACTATTGTCGGATTGATTCAGTGTAGCTGTGATACAAAAGCTGTGGTAGTGTACATGTTCAGTCTGGTTGAAGTGAGCCCAAAGGTAAAGAAGGAATAGAAAATTGAAAAACTGTTATTTCAGTTAGAAAGTTTCTAATCTTTCAAGAGTCAAAAAGAATTGAAAGCGAATCCTAAAATAACTTAGGGCGCATTCCTTAAGCGTTTTCAGAGCTAAATTCCTTAATGGATTTAAGGCTTTTCGTAGCTTATACGTCGGGTCGACCGGTTCGTCCGTGGATTTTGTTTCATGGTTGCGTGATTGTTGAAATGCTGCCGGAATTTCTCGAGACCTTAGACGAGCGAATGTGGGAACAAAGTCATCAAAACGGTAACGGGTCGATAAGTCGCCATGAAAAATTTACAATACTGCACTAATTGACTGCTGTAGTCAACTACCCGTGACCTAGGTTAGTTAACGGATATTTTCCATAATGAAGAGATTTAATTTCTCCACGTATTTCGTTGCTGAGTGAGAAAGTGAAGAAATACTTGGAAAAAAATCATGTTAGCTTTTTGAAGGCATTTTTATCCAGCCGAATGGCCCTGACCCACCCCCTCGTGACCACCCCCCCGTGACCCTTGAGATTACATCGTCCTTGTCACTGATTGCGGAAGGGACTACGTAGACAGGAAACATTTATTACACCGATCAAAATCTTTGTGACTGAGCTATAACTGATATAATGTGCTGATAAAGTTGTAGCAAAACCACGACAATAACGTAAATGAGGTTAATTCTCGAATGTCGTTCATTATCGTTAATGGAATCTGATACGAAAGATCGCAGATTATGCAGCAATGAACTGAAAAACCACACCAAGTCAAACTCATTTCCTGTTCCATGACAACGTTCCTATGATTCTCTGTCTCGCACAACCGCGGAAAACTCCTGATCTCAAAAAGATTTCATATAGTACATAATGAAATATCAAAAAGATGTTCACCTTGGTGAGTTATCCTGCTTTGTGGGCCTTGTTAATATGTAATGAGATTTACTTGAACTAGGTAAATGGAATAAAAGTCGTATAGATTCCATTCGCGGATCAATGTCACAGGGTATCTTTTTCATATCGAAAAGGTTTTGATACGTATTAAATCCACACACAGACTATCTTATGCTTCGTCTATCTACTGTTGTTGGTCATCTATGAACATTGGTGTATATTGTTGCGCGACAATTAAAACCCACCCATCGCACACTACGTTCCAGTAACTTATATTGAGATGAGAAGAATTCATTTTAAGATGATGTAAAATCCGCATTAGATTTGAGTGACAAAATATAAAAACTTCAAAGAGTTCTAAGAAATCTTTGGATCTGCTTTCCAGGTGGTTCATTACAAAGCTTTATATTGTACTGTATACAAAATATCACTTACTGAAGTTGTTATTTTTTGCCAAGGTTTATCACGGCTTTAGTTGTGCATTACTTAATTGATGTCTCGTCTATTGGATGCACGCGCGTCTGTTGTTGGTTTGCGGTGTTCTATTTCGTTTTATATCGTCACTCGGTTCGTGTATATAAGTACCTGGGCATTATGCGAGCACGGCAGTCGCAGAATGCCATCGACTGCGCTTGACTAACTATTTGGCTTAACAAACTAATATTATTTAACGAAAGCTTATCTAGGAAACGTGTGGAAAACTCGAATCTAGTAGCAGCATATTGGCGCTTTGGTTTAAACGATTATCATAGCAAATAAGTGGCTGTAGAAGAAAAGAAAATTAAAGATTTACTCTCAACTTGCATCCGATTCCATATATAGCCATATAGCTAACATCTTTGTCGTATTTAAATTGTTAGAACTTAGACGGGCTGTACTCACACTAATTAGTGTCATTACTCGCGATAGGACAACATGGGGAATAATAATTATTCTTCTATACTATTTTTATTACTGATCACTAATCACTAATCACAATTGAAACACACGTCACAACGAATACTGTTTTGCTGCCGTGTCTGTGCTCAATTCATTTGATTCAGTGCTAGCAAGGAAGGAGACTTAGTTTACATATTAGTAAAAAGTTTTGAAGTCATGCCTTAGCTTAGAGATAGACTTTGGATATTTGATATGTCTGATGTCATGATTCAAAGTAGACAAGAAGAGCGTAGTTGTGTTACTGCAGGGTAGCTGATATTTTCTTACCGATATAAATAGAACCATTTGAGGTTAAGAAGCATCACAATATTGGGCAGTAACTCTAATCAATAGTTGGATAGAGAATTTCTTTCTTCGCCCTGTATAAGAAAGAATCCGATTACATTTTAATGTCATGGACAGAAGGGAAGAGACGAAGGCTCCCTCGAGGGTTAGATTACTCAGATTAAAAGCGATATTTGGTCGAAACTAATTCCGTTTTTATCGTTATTTCACTATTTCTTAACAACCATTACCCTGTCTTGCAATGTGCTGATTCACATATCGTGAATAATAAGTGTCTAGGAAACCGTAATTGGCTGACTGGTAGATGGTCTAGATTTTAGACTCTAGGAGATCAAAAGCACAAGAACAAAAGGCTCCTAGGCGGACCCCAAACTTACCTCAGGGGAGCGGTGTATTACTTTTCGGAATTTTATGAAAGCATGGATGCTAATAGCTATACAGTAATTATGATCAAGAATGACTAACCAACACTCTGTACATTACGAACGGCGACGGGTAGATAGGTACGAACGCCGGCCGGATTATCAATCCTCCCAAGCAAGAAAGCATCGGGATTCCGCGGGGATCTAACGAACTTATGGTAGCAGCAGTATCCATAGTTTTCCAAGGCAATCTTATTAATTTTGATAGTTGAAAATTTTATAGTGCTTTTGGCTACGCTCGGCAATGGGATATCTGAGACATGGCAGCTATGGCACATGCCTTCGGCCATGGGTCGGGAACCTGCGGCTCTTTGAGCTTTCTCATGTGGCTCTTGGATACTTGAATATTTTACCGAATATATATTTTTTTTAATTTTTAAATTTATAAAATTTTGAATTTAAAATTTTGCTCTTTGCCTTTCTCGACCCTGATCTGGGCCCTACATGAAGGGGGCGCCACTGGACCCAACTTTGAGCACATCGTTTGTTAACTTGTCTAAATGATGGGGATCAGCTGATTAGACAGTTGCGTAATTTCACTACTTCTCACAGGCACCTTTTCCGATTTCACGTCATTGCAAATCGGGCCGCGTTTTTGATGAATAAAGTAGTCCTTGACAGGTTTGAAATGAAAACTGAAATTGTGACACAATCCCAAACACGGTTAGAGCCAGTAGCGTAAAATCTTCAAACGATAGAAAGATTGACAGAAGATTTGTCGCCTTGTACTATCGATTTGTGTATACAAAGTCGTCAGGGTTAAGCAAATAAGTTTGTATACGTTATCAAGCTGGCAAGACGATGTTGTCATTCGGTAAACTCGTGAAGAATGGCGACGCTACTCCAAGTTTCGCATATCCGCTATTGTTCTTGTTCTTGACATCAGGTGTGAAAATCACCCAGAGAGGAAATGTAAACAATGCTTAGAAGATATTTTATCCGAGAGGTAGCTCCTCAAGAAACAGGAGATAATTCGGCATCTGAATTCAGTAGTATTCGTTCAAGTTGTGTTCTTTTGTGTTTCTTTAACTGTCAGAAGTATTGTTAGAGCTAGTATATGCCAGATTGTATCGATTTCATAGAATAAGCTTCAGTAATCGACGGTACATTTGGTACGGATTAAAGTTACTTAGTCCCCGGTTCCAGGAGAAAATTACGTTAAATGATAAACATTAGATTTAGTATTGATAAATGTAACTAAGTAAAAGCAACTGTAGTGTAGATCTAAGTTGTATTTTGCGCATTTTTTCATTTCTCTCCGCTTATCTCAGACTGCTACTTAGGTCGGGTAGTAGTATATGGAGCCTTTTCATGTCAAATATCCGTAATGGAATGCCAATATACAGTTAATAGTCCAGTGAGTTTCTAGGGAAGAATTTGTGATATCCATGGTTCTCAAGTGATCAGGATCTCATGGGCCGATGTTAGACAGGCTGACGCTGTGAACCAGAAACGTTAAAACTATCGTTGGCTCCGTAGTACTAAGATATTTTTAATGGTATGTGGTTAAAAGCTTCAGCGGTTCAAGTTCCGTGATCGTAATGAATTAATCTACATTAGAAGGACTACTATATGGAAATGACGCCACTGTGACAAGTGCAGACCCCTAGGAATAATCGAATGTCAATTTTAGGTTATCCGATCATGTCCTTAAAAACACATTCCTCGGGTTTTGTTCTACAGTTTAAAAGATATTTCATATCGCCTATGAATTACTCACGATAGTTCGTACCTATTTAGACGAGTATGTGGAAACAGGTTCTGTCAGATCTTCAGTAATCAGTTTATCTAACTATTGTACATCTCTAATTGTAAGGCGCAGTTTTTACTGGAATTATATAACTCTTCTTAACTCCTAAATTGCTTTACGTCCGTCTGTTTCATTTCCTCTTTTTATGAAATTTTAATATGATATAAATATGTTTAAACAGATTTATATTGATAACAATATCCGATTGATAATATTTCCAGTGTTCCTATTTAGCGGCTTCTACTGTATTTTGGATAACAACAAACTGTACAGAACTAGTTCCGCTTTCGTCAAATTAGCCTGTGGTAAATGCTATGCGCTACAGCACACCCGTGCTGACGTGTGTATATTTTTATTCAAATACCCAAAATTGATTATCAACGGTGCTCAATAAATTTGATCGTGCCTTATTCCATACCTCGATCTTTACCAAATTCCACATATCCAATAATTACTACACTTATCACAAGAGTAGTAAATATTTTCAGTAAAATCTAATATCTTTCGTTTATCTATCGCTCTTGTGTTTACTATCTGAAATGTCTCATAAACGGTGAACATGTCTCGAATATAATTGCATAACTTGACTGACGAGACAAGTACTATTAAAGTTTCCATTACTATCGGATATGAAAATTGGTTTAATAGCCCCATAAGCCTGTAATAGAAGGCTGTTCCTTGATCCTTTAATTGGGAAGTGTTTACTAATGCAAGCTTTTGCCGCATAAACTGATATAAAAAAAAATTCTCACCTCGAATATTGGAAAGTATATTTGAAATTGGCCGTCTCATAGAACTAATAAGTACTGGTATCATGTTTCATACTGTCTAGAATCCTGAGTATACAGGCAAGGATAGGAAAGTGAGAAATTCACTCTTATGATAAGAGATTTATGAGATATAGATATTGTTCCACTGCCGGAAGGTATGTCTGATAACGGGGGAAGATTGCTATGCTTTCCAGGCAAGATGAGGATGTTATTTGCTGCATATAACTAATTAGTTATTTACTTAGATAATTATATATTGATTAATTCAGTTATAAGCTAGTAACTATATAAATAGTTGTATGGTATGAAACATGAAACAAAATCATTCTTTTACCAATGGGATTTTTTGAATATTGTTTTCGCATCTAGCACTTTATATATTCGGCTCTGGTTGTTTAGTAATAAGAGATGCCATTTTCAGATAGCTGAACTTGATATGTATAGGGGCGAAGGTGTCGTTCCCCAACTATGAGACTATTCCCACGATTATTATTAATCAAGTATTGACACTCTATCCCGACCTTCCGTTGAACTAGGCACTTAACCAACCACAGCGTGGAGTAGGATGATCATCTCCCCTTAAATCTCAAATAAACGTAAGTAGGAGGCTTATGGGATAGGTTGTATGTGGGAGCTTAACGTAGTGGAAAGATACGATTTCCGGTGCGTTTTGTTATTATTCGAATATGGATCAAGTACTATTATATAGTTTATAAAACACTTTACATATAACATTTAAGTTACTGTAGGCTCAGGGCCGCATTAAGGTAGTTTGGGGTCTGGAGCATATTTCATGACTTCAGTTATAACATACAACATTTTCATCTTGTAGGAGCACCTTTGAAGGCAGGTTATGAGGCTTAGTTAGCATAGTTTGCAAGGTATCTCATATATATCCAAAACTATTCAAAGTATTTTTTTTATAAGCACCCTTCCCAATGTCGCAGGAATTTAGCATACATTCTCTAAAAATAAACATTAACCTGGCTAGATGGCGTGTACCTTATCAGTACCTCATAATACAAAAGAATGTCTTTGACATCATTGTACTAGACAAGTTCATAGTGTTATCGCTGACTCAAATCGTAAGAGAGCTGGTGTGGGTATTGATACATTTATTGAATTTACGTTGATAATGTAGTTTCAAGGGGCATCACAACAGACACAAGGTTCATTGTTAATAAGTTATAGGGCATACCATCGTCTCCACATCTACCGAAACCACATTCGCGTTGTTTATACAATATTCTATATAACGCAGTGCATACACAAATTTCTCTAGTGGGCAAAATACATTATGCCTACCCTTTCTCCAGTCCCAAATATACTTGTTTATAGCAGATAATTTAACTGCAGCAAAGTAAGCACACTTCCTAAAAATTATAATGATTTTATAGCAATATTTTTAGTAATAGTACAATTTTATTGAATTACTGAAATTTGACTCGAGTTATGGCGTCTAACGAAACCAAATTAACGGCGTGGGATATTCCGATTCTAATGTTACGGCTGCGGCAGGAGACACTAATTTAAAATTTATTTCATATTTTTTTTATGTTATGGGAAAGCAAGGCAACTCAGATAGTTCTGTGCGGAATTGCTGGTATTCGATATTCAGTGGTAAAGAATTTCACACATTCGTTCCATTTAGCTGAATAGAATTATTTCATTTCATATATGGGAAGTAATAAAACAACCTCAAATTTATGAATACGAAGGGGTACGAGGTTAAAAGCAACGAATATACCGCACACCTTTTATGCAGCGTATTTGTAAAAAATAATATAATAATTTGAATGTTTTCTTTGTTTTTGATCGGTCACCCATATGTATATTGTTCGTCTGTTTTCGTAGAGAGTTCGTTTTCAAGAAAGTCTTGTAATACAGAGCAGATTTATATTCCTTTTTGTGTCGGTGTCTGGTGTTGAAATACTTCGCCTGGAAATGTCAATAGCGCTAGAAAATATTTGTTCTGTATTACTTCAACAATATGATCTGATGTAAAGATTGTTATTGTAATGTATTGTACTGTTTATCCAGGAGTGTGTAGTGACGGACAGGATAAAATGTTTCAACACTAGTATGGTTTTTATTATGTCGTGCAACTATATATATAAAGGTATAAATGTCGTACAACCATAAAAAGCATTTGACAAGGTAACATTCACTGCAATTAGAGCAAGAATTGTGCTCTGAAGATTGAAAATATAGATAGATATTCGTTTGCCTTACCACGGGATAGGTTTATTATCTATTAATCATTCTACCAACTGTCTCTGATTCTAATTCAAATTTTTGTTGGGATTTCTATTCTGTGGATCCATATTTATTTCGATAATTCATAATCGACAACCATTGCTTACTTTGATATTTATCTCAAGAAAAGTCTAAAAGTTGCTGTGTTACAAATCTTAATTGTATTTTGATTGACATCCACTCAGCCCTCACGATTTTGATGTAATCTCTCCTGAAGTCGAACATACGTGTAAAAAACTTCTCTTGGTTGTACTTCGATGAAATTTTGAAAAACGATGCGGATATATTGCTGACAGAGCGAGCGTGCGACCCTTTTAACACCTCTCGGGATGAGCGCGAGAACGTGCCTAATTACAGGCGAGAGGGAATTTAAAGCACCGTATTATGTAGTATTTACTTCGACTAAAGTCAGCCCGTATCTGTCGGTCTCACCTTAAGATGTAAATCCGATGTATAAACATTTTCTGGACGAATTGACTCATGGCGCCTCTCCTTGCATGTCATCTATAATTTTTGGTGGATTTTGGGATTTATTTTTTCCCCTCCTTGTGACAACAAATTCAGCAGTGAAAAACTATGAGTTAATATGCAATGGGCGCTGAGGGGGGCGGTAGGTGTACATGTGGCGCTGGTTGTTCAAATTTGTATCACGTATTAAACAAGTACAGTTTATGTATTAGCAACGTTCAGTAGTAGCCTGAGGAACAAATATATCCCTATCTTTGGCAAGAAATAAGATCACAGCTTTCAAACAGTGAATTAGATTACAGATATGTAATAGGGATGACTCGAGGCTCTGTTTGTCAAATATTGAAACTTGATATTTTTAATAAAACAAAATATCACTGAGCATAGGCTTAGGTTGGCGCTACCCCACGGAAATATCTGAATACGGGTGCTGGGGAAATAGAGCCGCTGTATAAGGAAACACTGAATTTGAATCTGATACGTTTATAATCTGGTCTTAAAGATACTTTGTAAAGGTTTCAAATTATTAAAAGTTCACTGTTTTATTTCTAGCTTCCTTCTGTTAGTTATAATATCTAATACTAGATAGTGTTGGACATTGTCAAGTCAATAAGAACTAGTAGAGAAGAAGTAATCATTCATTTGACATCAACACAAGCGGGATGATTCGGAGTAAACTCATCATCATAACGCTCCTCTCGTTTGTCAACACAAACGTTGGTTTCGCCGATGTGGAAGTTCCGGAGCTCGCAGCAGTCGAGGCTACTAATTCCGAAACTGTCTTACGCAATAAAAGATTAGCAGGTAAGAGAGGTAAATTTATTACATTTTCAAGCCTTACATATATAATATGCAGGTGGTCCCTGAAGATTGATGCTCATCTGCCCCTATTCATATTTATTTCATGCAGAAATACTTTCAATAATTACAACTGTTCACTGAATATTTGTATTTACGAATATTTTTGTGAACCTACTCTGTCGTATCTCAGGGGCTATCTGCATTGGTATCGTAATTGCAGCGCATGATGGTATGGCGAGGCTGGTCGTACAAGTTTATGTATTGACTATCTATTATATTTTTTTATGTAGAGCAGTGGCGTAGCTAGAGGCTGATTCCTTTTGTGATCACATCTTACTAGAGCATTTAGTTCCTAGTTAGGGGATGAAAGGGAAACATGGAACAAGCATTATACAAACATCGTGGAAATCCAGCATTAATTTACAATTATTTTCAATTCATGTTTTTATTTAAATTAGTTGAAATTATCAAAAACAACGGAATTAGCATAGCCCTTTTTTTAGTTGCACGTTGAACGTTATTGAAGAAATCCCCTTTTTTTAATTTACTTCTTATATATCATATGTTTGTTCAAAACACTTATATTCCAAGTTTTTAAATTCATTTAATTACGGTCTTCGAACCTATCAAGTTATATATTAATTTCAATTTTAGTTATTTCATTCGAGCAGCCATTAGAATGCTAATATAAAAGATTCTTGCACTGCCATTGTGCCCGTGGTGCCCACCCCCCTCACGCCTTCCTTACTACGCCACTGTTATGAAGGGATTATAAGCAAGTAACTATGTGAAAGTATAGCATTGTATTCCCGTATTTTATGTGCAATCTGGAAAGACCTTCAACAAAATTTCTAGCGTGCAAGTGAAGAGCTGTCATGTATTTTCTAGTAATACCTTGGATTTATCTGCGAGCAAGCAACTAGCAATTTACTTTTGCATTAAAAATGAGTTTGCTCTCTCTTTACCCTCCGCTCTAAAACCATATAGGATTAGATGTTCAAAGATGAAAGCCTATTTCATCCGTTATTAGGAGGATTTATTCATGTACCATGACATGGAAAAATATCTAAAAAATGTGCAAAGACCCAATCGGATTGTTACATTATAACACTCTGTTAGCAGACAGGGGAGTAAATTGGGCAATGTGTAAAATCTCACCGTCCTGTACTCGATCGGGGTAATCTTATTTGCGAGTCGTGGGTGGCTCGACGTGCTATTTGCATTAAGAATACTTTGGTAATACTTGGGTATGGGACGGGGTACTGACCCATGTAACCCGAGTGAAAAGCTTACTTGCCGCTTGGATTAAATCTGTGGTTCCTATCCTTTATGGATTTGGTGCCCTACTTCAGTATAAATCTGAATTAAAAGTTTAGTTGACAAAAGTCAACGAATGCTTACATTCACGTACGCAAATACTTCGGATATTTTCATAGATTAACAGATTATATGAATTTTCTAACTGCACCCAATGT
Source organism: Halocynthia roretzi (assembly GCA_013436055.1). Taxonomy (NCBI): domain Eukaryota; kingdom Metazoa; phylum Chordata; class Ascidiacea; order Stolidobranchia; family Pyuridae; genus Halocynthia; species Halocynthia roretzi. Next base: position 160,439 of record QRAM01000002.1, on the reverse strand, counting down.
GATCAAGATTTTTTGAATTTTATTGAAATATGATTTTTTTCTTTAACTATTATATACACGGTTACCAGGCTAAAGCAAAATCTCCATCAGAATAAATTTTCCCTAGGACTTAAAACTTTTCCAACCCCAACCTAAGTAACGAAAGGTATTTAGAATAAACAGACTGAGTCGAATTCCAAACTAATTCCAGTATCTTTAAGTTGACTAGATTTTTGTTTGAATTATTGCCTAGATTGTCGATTGAACTTGTGGAACTGGTTGATAGGACTTTTATCGCAGCGAAAATATATAGCGATAACGCAATATAAGACAGCTCTGACATCTGGTTGTAGATTGTGTCACAGCGCATTAACGAATTGTTGTACGAAAGATATTCAACGTGTAGTCGTCGAAAAACAATGTCTGCTAACTGAGCGATAAGATCAACCGCTAACTTCATTCGTCTATACTCGGTGTTTGTTTTCCCTTGAACTTGAAATTACTGTGTCAACAGCAAACAGAGAAAACCTGGGAAACAGAGATTTTCGCATTCCGATTAGGATTAAAAGTCAACGACAACTCAACCATCTAAACTCACTTTGGTATCTAAGATTGCCCACCGATAATAACACGTAAATATTGCCAAAATAATCCCATTTATGTAAACACTTTTCTTTCAACTCATGTGGGGTGGTTTGAATTCTTAATTCTCAGTTTTTACTTGACAACTGCTACCCACAACTTAGAACTTCCTAGCTTCCTTGCTAGCCCCTTGTCAGGTCACTTTGCCGTAAGATCACCAGTTGAGTCCTACCCATATACGGATTGCGAGCGAAGCGGCCTTCTAATCCATTTGTTCAATAATCTACTTTTTAACATTTCCATCTGTGCAAGATATTCAGCTGGATTAGTATTGGCAGAACATAAAATCGTTTTTGGATGAATACTCTGAAGGAGTGATGTCTATTTTAGTAAGTTTCGATGTCCTCCTAGAAACCTGATTATTCCTTTATTAACAAAAACCCACTACGTGTACAATCTACTCGTTCACTTTCGAATGAAACGCATATCAATCAAACACTGCTAATCTTTTTAATGTACAAAGAGTCTTTGGCTATAATTTTGAAAATCTTCAAAAAAGTAACATTGAGGATATAATAAATATTTCTGTTAGATGTTCTCATATTGATGTGAATGCTAATTTAAATTGAACGAATTAAACATCAATTAGTAATGAACTCTCAAATTGGAAAATTGTTAGAGAAAATGGAAAAATGATTGCCTAAGAAATCGAAGAAAATTCGTGAGACTGTGGCTTTTTGAACGTTATAACCAAACGAATTATGTAGAGGAAGTCTTGAACTTATTGTTGATGTATGTTTGCACTAACGCACGATTTCAGTTGCCTACTAAAATGCATGACTTCAATATTTGCTCTGTTATGCTTAGCTTGCAGACTGAATAGGATGCTATTTACCAAACAACCCACTGCAGAGAATATACTCCATAATATTATTTTGGTGGGTAACGATAGAGCATTTAGGTGTGGAACTTAACCATAAAACGATTAGGACCATATATCATATAGTAATATATTAGCAGTCTATATTGTATAATCTCTTCCTTTGTTTAAATTGAAGGAGGTAATCCTAATCATAACCCTCAAACATACGACACATTAAATATCATTATAATCATGGGCTCTCGGCCTAAGGTCACTTTGCTGGTCAAGGTAGTCCAGAGGACATTATGTAAAAATGAAATATTCTTGGACACGGAAGCTCCATAAGGGGTGATTGTAAAATGAAAACTCAAAAGTGGGAAATTAGCAAAAAAAAACAACTCCCACAGTTTTAACTATTCGTCAGAATTTATAAAACCGTATGTAATAGTTGGCGTCTGGCAGTTCAATGACACATTGCAGTAACATACGCTGCAAAGCATTGCTTTTTTAATCAGCTGGCTGCTAACTAACATATTACTTATACGCTTACCATTCATGATTCATGCATGCAAAATTTCTTCATTCTAAATTATTCTAACAGATAATCCTAAATTGTCATCAACGCTTGCTGGGAATCGTATTGACGAAGGTTCACTACAGAGAAGAAAGGAAATCGAAAAACTTCAAAAGAAAGAAAGTAACGGAAGGACTACCTTACTAATCGATCCTTTCCGCTTTTACGAAAGTCGTTATATAAAAGAAATGCCCCAAAACGCTTATATCGGCGAAGACGCCGTAGAATTAGACACGTCGACAGAGGACAGCGTATCGTTCGATAATTTGCCTGTTCTCAACATGTCGTATTCTGACATATTCAACCAGAGCAATTTAACTTCAAATTACTTCACCTATTTATTCGATCTCGTAAAAAATGCTCAAGGCGAAATTTCCAATAGTCCGTCCAGGAGAATAGAGAGAAATCCTCGTCAAAGAGCAGGGGATTATGAGAATCCTACGGTGTTTTTACCGAACTATGAGGCCAGAGAAATGCACCCTACACCCAAGCAAGTTGATGTTAAAAAAGCCACAGAAACAAGCCTGCTCGTAGAATGGGATACCCCGATGCTATATCCAATCGAGTATTATCTAACTCTGGAGAGAATACGAAACGAAACGAACGGCACCGCTTTGCAAGAAGAACAAATCAAATTTGCAAACGTCGGAGGACTGGAAAATTCCCACACGTTTACTAATCTGGAGCCAGGAAATGAATATAGTATCAATGTTAAGGCGTTATACGGCGACGGCTTACGGAGCGATGTGGTGAATATTACAAGTTCTACACGTATGTCTGGAATCTACTTCTGAGCTATTATGAGTGATTACTGCGAGTTACTGCGTACCATGCTAGTTGTTTTCTTCATCCGAGTGTGGCGCGTCATTTGTGTTACGCAAGATGCATTGACAACATCCTGTGTCTTAAAACGAGACAGACCTCATTGTTCAGAGCATGTTTTCTTCACTTAATATAATAATATTATTAAATCAATGAAGTTCGGGACGGATTAAGATACATGGAATCGACGAGCACTTTAAAATGCGTGGTGATTGGTGATTTTTACCACCCCTTGGACACGCGAGTCTTCGCAATTTCAATTTTGAGAAATTCAAGCCAAGTCAATTTACTGAATCGGTATAGATCTTGTAACCTTAGGGGGATTTGTATCTTACTCCGTCCAGACATGTAATGAGAGAGAAACCAGAAATAATCCCTATCAAATGAGATTACGATTCTTCCAAAAGAATTTGCATGGAAGTTCTATTCAATGTAACAAATAAGCAATACTGTTGTCGCACATATTAAGAGATTCGCGCGTTTCGCGGTCAAGTACATCCCGCATAGTGCTGAAGTGAATTCCCTTCGGTATGGTAGAAGTAAACAAATACATTTACTAAATTTACGCGACGTAGGCATATGTTTGTTCTATTTATAGGTATTCATGTATAAGCTGTTACTGTTGTAACACTAACAATCATTCCCTACTATCTAGTATAGCGAACAAGGCTACAAACCGTTCATAATAGGTTCATATATGACATACTGTATATATGATCTATTTTATTTTTTAATTTGATTAATACTAGGTAGGGCCAGAGGACCATGAATGATGTCCTGTCTAGTTTCAGGGGAACCATGGCTTAAAATAAATCTACCAACTGATGATGTAAGGCTATGCGTAATCAACCTAGAATGTCCCCGTCGAATGTCGGCATCCCATTAGTTCAATGCATTCCATTAATTTGCCCTTGCAGGAATTATTATGAACCCGATGATGTAAAACCGAATAGCGTTACGCCGAATACTGACGTAAGATTTTGTAAATATATAGGGATGAGTAATTCCACACGGTCGGAGACCTTTAAATAATCCCTCTTAGGAAACTGATTTCCTTTCTGGCGAATTTAAGCGGAAAATTCCGGCTGGGATGCTAATTCCCGAAATAGCTTTCGTGTCAGCAAATTGCTAAACTGCATAAAAAAATTGTCTGGGTTCATGACCACAGCTTCGCGCGTCCATGTGAGCAGCTCATTATCTGAGTTTTAGCTGCGGATCCTATATATATTATATATATTAGCATTAAGTTCTATCGATATATGTCAATGTATATAGCGTTTTTAGCCCATGTAGGAAGCCACATTTGAAGCAACCATTTGCTTTCAATATTATTCAACCCATATCTGATCCAATATCTCAATCAAATTATATATCCCTTGAGAAGAGTTCGAATGCAGTACCTGCGTACACCGATCCTGTTACAACAATACTGTATACAGCACATACCTAGTTTTTATTGTTGTTAATTGTAGAACAGATTTGTACTACTTTTGCTATTTTACAGTACTTCCTGCACCAAGTTCCCTGAGTATTTCTAAAATATCGAAAAGTGCGTTCCGGGCTTCGTGGGTCCCAGCCCCCAGATCAAGGTGAGTGTCCTATATTCACATCTACTGCTGGTTGACGGCTTTGAATTATTGAGTACTTCAGCGTTTGCCCAAAGCTACAAGAAACTTTATATTTACCTCATATCGCTTATCACTCATACATTCTAATGCATTCTGACAGAATACAGTGTTTTGTTATTGCAACTTACAATTTTTGGAATATGATTGATGAAAGTGGCATGGATCGATGCTTATTATTTATTTTCTTTTTCCTTCAAGCGGGGTGAAGAAGATTCGTCTTCTTATCACAGAAGTTGGCGGTTCGTACAACGACTTAAAACTCCTGAAACCTAAAGCCAGTTACTTCAAATTCATAAATTTGAAGCCGAAAACAACGTACAGGATCGAAATTCAATCCGAGAAAGGAAAACTTCTGAGTCCTAAAGTCGTTTCTGAAATCACGACAGGTTTTATTGTGTGTGTTTTTCTAACCCAGCTGTATGCAACCATAACTACGTTATTGTTATTATTATCATACTTTTTAATGATGTTACATAAACCAGAGTTTTATGAGGAAGCACTCGGATCATTCAGTCTTTAGTATGGTATTTTTTCACCCAGTTGGTGTGGGAGCAAAGAATTATCTACTCCTATACATTTTTTACTGTGTATTGAGTATAACAATGAATTCCTAGGTCTCGAAAAAACTAGAAATGTGGACTCAACATCCTCGGTACTTGAGGGAGCGGACGATAGTCTCGTTGGCGAGACGCTCAAGGAACTCTCTAATAGTGGTAAGTTATAGAAAGAGCATCTAACCTTGACTCTCTTTTCAATATTATAATTCAAGCAAGCCTTTCCCGCCATGAATCAATCCCTTTAGGGATCCCCAGCAACAAAGGATACTTTGTAATATCGAAACAACGATACATGAAGAAGAAATTTATTGACTATTCTTTTTCTTACTTCCAGATGGCGGTGGATATATTGAAGATTGTCGTCAAGCTGAAATGACAGATCTCATAATTGTCATCGACGGGTCATGGAGTGTTGGACCGGACAACTTCCAGATAATGAAACGGTTTTTAGTCAGTTTAGCAGAAGCTTTTACGATTGGACTTGACGGTGTTCTCCTGGGACTTGTACAATATTCTGACGATCCAAGGTTCGTTCAGATTATTCCGTATAATATTATATAATGCGACTCTTTATTTTCCTCAAACGTTGATTATTTCTATCTTGTCCAATGCTCTGTTTTTGTAAGCTTGTGTTATTTTATAAGCAGTGGTTGAAATGTAGGCAAAGTTCCGTAGGGCTGAGATTGTGAGGGAGGATGGGTAGGCGCTATCAGCCACCTCCGTGAGAAATGTTTTATATTAAAGTAAATTGCACGGTGTTTTTGAACCTATATGCACAATTATAGAAAATAAACAGGTTAATTTTAATGGTTAGAATCTTGAAAAAGGAAGGCTAATAAATATCTCTTACTTCTAGTATAGGGTTTGGACTCAAAATTATGTTCTGTAATTTCAGATGTTATATTATATCTAGAAAACCAATGTTGCCTATTATTCACATGTACTACATTATTTCGTTACAAATTTTCGTTATTTATCTATCTCGGTGATCGTGGGATATTTCCAAATTCTCAGGAATAAGCTTCATCCGAAGCCTTTGGTTGTTTATTGTTATATTTTTGTACTACACACAAGTCTACACGGTGTTTTTCAGAGCGACTGAAATCTGAACATAAATTTATTGATAATATGTAACAAATCTCCGATAAAAATTCGTATGAATTATACTGGAATGGTCATTAAACTTCTGCAATGTGAGAATTGTGTAACTTAAGTTAGAAGTCATGTGTCTGTTTATACAGGGTTGACTTGTATAATCAGTGTTGTAGCGGGACGGGAACGCCGTAGGAACGGCTTGTTTTATTTAATCCAAAAATCTATGATATAACTATTGATAATAAATTTATGAACCCGGGGCTAGCAAGAGTCCCGTAAGCACTATTATCCCGCCCCAAGTGGTAAATCTTATACTTACTAACAAAAGATCCCGACATATTTTAAACCATGCTATGAATTACTATTGTAATGGAATATTCTGCACTGTATTACAAAAAACTGTCACTTCTACTGTATTTAATTATCCTTTTCGATTTAGAACTGAATTCACTTTGAACCAGCACATTACAAGCGAATCGCTTACTATTGCAATCAACAACATTGAATATAAAGGTGGAAACACGGCTACTGGACGAGCTCTTACGTTCGTTACAGAAAACATGTTCACAGCAGAAAGTGGTTCAAGGCAAAACGGTATTTTCAATATAGTAATTAGATAATTAATTAATTAATTAAAACCTCAACTTTCTTGCATTTCAGATGAAGTGAGAAAAACTTTAGTTGTCATCACTGATGGAGAATCGATATTGGATGACGTTATGGAACCAGCAGAACGTTTGCGCGCTGAAGGAGTGGAAATATTCTCCATCGGTGTTGGAGCAGCACTAGAGTAAGAATACTTTTATTATTAGGCTAAGACCCACAAAATAAGGCAGCACCACTTCCATAACCGTGAATTTGCACATGTTAACCAGCACCTTAACATCCAAATAGTATGTATATTAAACATGAATATTTCGCGCAAGTTTTAGTACGAGAATAACATGATAGAATAGGTACACTACCGTATGTATAAAGGATTTCTAGAACTCTATGCTCGGCGTATCAGTCGACCCATAGATTTTGGGCGATTTCTATGGTTTAAGACTTGACTTTGAAATTAAAAAATGTTTAAAAATGTCACACAACTAGATGTTTTTTAAACGTAAATTTTGTATTAAAAAAATTCCCTTACAAACGAATTTCTAAACCTTTGTATTCTCCTAGATCTGAGCTGAAAGACATAGCTTCAGATCCGGATAGTGATCACATGTTTTCAGTACAAAATTTCAATGATATCGAAGGAATTAAGGATCGTCTTCTAAAGGATGTCTGCAAATCCATTCGTAAGTAGCTTTCTATACGTATTAGTAATTATCATATGGCATATAACGATACTAAAATATTATTCACTTTATTCTTCAGACTGAAATAATATTTTTTGATATATTTCTGATTTTAATATTAGCTGTATGTCCGAAACCGCCCCAGCCTGACTATGGAAAAATGGTATGCAATGCGGAACATGTAACTCCTTCAAAAACCTGCACGTTTACTTGTCTGCCTCCGCTGTATAAGCTTAACGATCCAAGAGAAGCAGAAGCAGGGAAAGCCATCATCACGTGCACTAAGGACGGTACATGGGACAGAAAATCCCCAGAGTGTGTTCGTAAGTCATTCAGTATTTCAGATTTATCTCAGTTATAAGTTAAGTTGCTGCATCTGGATATTGCAAATATATAATAAACATAACCACGCATGCCTTCCCCTATCCTAGTCCCTGCTTTGGAACCAATTTCAATAACTGAATAACAACAAATAAATAAACAACTTTCTCATTTTACAGCTGCCATTTGTCGAGACCTTGTTCCGCCTTCGAATGGTCGTTATGAGTGCACGACTGAATTCCGAATCGGAAGTTACTGTAATTTGAAATGCGACCAAGGTTACAAAGCAAGTGGAGAGGTCAGATCAAGATGCAGAGAGGACAGTCTGTGGACCAGTACTGATGCACAATGCATTCGTATGTAACAGTGATGTTATTTTCTGGAATTAATTGACAATAGTTATAATAAGGGATTTTTCCTTTGAAGGTATTACCTGCTCGCCGCAACCCGATTTCCCTAATGGCGAAATGACATGTGGAGCAGCGAATGAATACGAATCCACATGTACTTTTTTTTGCAACGAAGGATATGACATGGCAGGGTATCGTACAACTATGTGTATGTCCACTGAGAGATGGTCAAGATTACCACCAACTTGTACAAGTAAGCATCCTTCACCCACAAAATTCATTTTTATTTTCAGGATACACACTAGCTACCACTAAGCCACCCTTCGATCCTCCCTTTTCACATGGATCCATAATAGTAATCATAAAGATCACAATTTATGATGATCATGATGAGTATAGAACATTAATATGACTGATTATACTGATTGTAAACACACGACATATCATATATATTGGTCATAAATATTATGAATTTTGAAGCCCTGTTTTGTGCTGATGTATTGCATATTAACGTATCAAAATTGTCCTCTATAATCTTGCAAATTTGTCAATTTTTTTTCTAGGGATCACTTGTTCCAAACTATCCCCACTGAACAATGGAAAGTACTACTGCTCTGATGATGAATACTATGCGTCAAGATGTGAATTCAGTTGTGAAGAAGGTTATGAACTGATTGGCTCGACATCTGCAATTTGTGATAGTCAAAGACATTGGCAATTTAATCCCGATGGTGCCTTGCCTTCTTGTGAACGTAGGTGTTCTTTATATTAATGCATAACAATAGTTCCTGACTATCTGTCAATTTTTTGTCTTGTTTGCAGAATAATACTAATATAATAATATAGGCTCATGTAGTGAGTGCATAAGGATAGACAACAGTACTAAATTGGAAACCTAAACCTCTATACAGGTATAATTTGCAACGACATACTTCTGGAGAACCATGTCATCAAAAGCTGCACGAAGAACAATGTGTATGGAAGCGAATGCTATTTTGAATGTGAAGAAGGCCACAACTTGGTTGGCATGAGGAAAACCGTATGTACTGGCACCACTTCACGGGGTTATTGGACCGAGGAAGCACCTTCATGCACATGTAAATAAGTATTTTCAAAAAATATGTACAAATATCTGTTAAATCAAATGATTGTCCCTATTTATGATTGTTGTATCGACAGTGTCCACCTGTCCAAGGTTAGAGCCTTCAAGCCATTCAAAAGTTGTGTGCAGCAATGAAGAGGATTATAATTCCAAATGCAGATTGCAATGCGACGATGGCTATGAACTTACTGGTAAAAGCAATCAGGTGTGTCAAGCTAATGGCCAATGGAAGGGCACACTCGCCTTTTGTCGAAGTAAGTGTAGAATGGAATGACCAATGCATAAATATGAATAGTGCTAATGGATAGGTTTAATCCATTAATAGAAACATCTTTAAAGTTTAACTTTGCTGTTATCTATTAAGAGAGAGATTTTATTAGATTTCCAAAATCAAATCCACATTTCTAAATTCTTCAAAACATACCAATATGCTAAAACTAAAATTGGATACATTTGACTATGTGAACGAATGTAATAACAAGCTTAGGAGTGTATTGAATGAGCCATAGGATCAATGTATGTACATATGGATTTCTTAGCACACTAGAGGTTTTGCTTCATACTGCATATTTGCAAAAAACATGAAATGAACAGTATCGACAAGAGTTCTCTCAGTGTGTCAAGAACTTCTGCTGTCATCCATAACACACTTCTTTGTATTTACCCTATAAGAAATATACAAATGTTCATTCGACAGGAATCATGTGTGGAGAAATAGAGTCTGTCGATCATGCCAGTGTGGAATGCACTGATTATGACAATTACAACTCATTGTGCACTTACAAATGTCATCTTGGCTACAAAATGACATCAGGATCAAGAAGCAGAGTTTGTGGAACCGATAAAACATATTCTGGAGAAGTGCCAACATGTACCTGTAGGTGCCATTAAAATATTTATGAATGGCAATGTTTCAAATATTTTGAAAGTGAATATGTAAGGATGGCGACATCTGACCATGCCATGGGCTCCTAAGTTAATATTTCCGAGATCAATGGGAGCCAATTAAGATTTTATTTAGACTTTCCACTCTTCACCTATTCTAAAATGTGGTGTTAGACCTTACTATGGTTGGTACGAATGCTAATGAAATCATTTTACAAATAACTGATAACTTTTTATGAACCATTGAAGTTCCACCTGATAATAAGCGATTGTAAATACATGTTTTTAGGGTTAAAGGACATTATTTATTACTGGGTAGTTTTTCCTGTTGACTATAGGTTTTTGGAATTGATCCAAATTTTCTGGGTCACATACATTTCTCAGAAATATTTCCCTTCTATTGCAATAATTGTACCAGGTTATTTTTGTCCGTCTTTGAAGTTTTCTGAACCGTCAAGCGTGTTTTTAGTGAAAGTGTGCAAAGAAATGGCACCTCCAGAACACGGGAGTGTCAAATGCTCACATTCCAATAACTATGGATCGCTCTGCCGGTTCTCTTGCGATCACGGATACGAGCTTGTCACTAATGGTGCAGATGAATTTGATCGTATAGAAAGATACTGTAGTGATGATGAGCAGTGGCGTGGAACACAACCAGAATGCCAAAGTATGAATTACAAATAAAGTATACTAACAAACTATGTCTTGATATTTATATATTGAGATATTGGAAAGCTTTAGATATTATACCTTGTTTGAAATCTAACAGAGCAATGTTGAAAAACCTCTAACGTCATATTTTTACTGACTGCCACATCTGTATAACTGATTAGACTTCATCTTAAATTTGGTAGCTTATGATAGAAATGTTATTTACTGCCAAAACCTGCTGTTAAATATTTTCTACTACTGAAATAACCTGTGACTAAACTGAGCTATGGGACATATTACATCTATTGTCACATGTGTATAGGAATTGACATGATGTATGTACTCGGATCCGTTCCCATGAACTAGAATTGAACACTACTATATCATTCATTTTCATAGTGATCACATGCCCACTTCTTCTGTCTCCAATGAACGGAGACAAAACTTGCTCAAAAGAAGAAAACTTTGGCTCTGTCTGCACATTTAATTGCAATTCGGGATATGACATTATTGGACCTGGCCAACGAAAGTGCAGAGAAAATAGACAATGGACTGGAATTGATACGCAGTGTCAACGTAAATGAAGTCATTTTGTCTGTGCAATTCAGCCTTTCTATCATACTATATTTTGTATTTGTCGTTTTTTCAGTGATTACATGTGGATTTCTGGAAGCTCCAGACAATGGGAAAGTTTCTTGTACAAGCAGTGAATCTCTTGATGATGGATATGGACTCAGCAGGCTGGATGGATTTGGAACAACATGTGTATTTGATTGTGATGTAAGAGAGATATAGTTTAAATCTGTTTTTTCTATTGACAAAATTGACTACGACATACGCAACATCTCACAAATGTAAGGATTTTGTAGATATATGTCAAATATCAAAAACGCATTTCAAAATGAAAATATATTTTGCCACCCATTACAACACCCGCTGCAGCGGGAGTTCTAAAAAATGAACTGCAAGAATGAGGTTGTAATAACGCACATCTTTTTCGCACCTAACCTGTAATTTTCAAGATTTAATTTTCTATACGGTATCAGCTCACGCGATCGAGTTCAATACAGTCTTCGAACTTTAACATGGCTAAATCTCTAAATTCGTTTCTTTGACGTGATTTCATAGCGGTAATGATTAGCCAGGTAACAAAGTGTTGTATTTGCGGTGCCACCATGGCAGGCATCCGAGCTCATTGGTATTCCAATTGCGTATAAGAATCTATTATTAAGTATGTTGGAGGAATGTTGGCCTAAATGCATTCATTGTTCTACAGGAGGGATATTACCTGACAGGAAGTCGACGTAGAGTCTGTGGGGATGACCATACATGGAGCGGCGTAGGGTTGGCATGTGTGCGGATCAAGTGTCCAACAATTCCTGAACCGCTTCATGCGTCACTAAACTGCTCGTCCTCAAACGAATACGGCTCAAACTGCAAGTTCATTTGTGATGTAAGTGTAGATTTTCGACAGCTAAAAATAGTCTCTACATTTGAAAGTGGGATATCTTATTACACTATACATTCTAGCACGAGTAATTAGATATAGGAAGGCGTGACAGACGTTACTGCAGTGTGCAGTGCATTAGTCTTTTGTGGTTGGGTTTAAAGCACTATATTTTTTGCCCCAGGCTTATCTACCGTTATAAATTCCCCCCTTGATCATCGCTATTTTAATTTCTTTCAGCTCCATACAGTGGCTATTCTTTCATACACAAATTAAAAAAATTGCACCGATAAAGTGTTAGAATATTATACAAAACATGAGATCTATATATACTGGTATATTTAAAGTTACTAAAAAGCATACCCCATAGCCCTGCCTTGTCCTGTTAAAACTTCTGTGTTAAACTTCAAGAAACAGTGAACAATCTTCCTTTGAATAATTTAATCGTATGCTATTTACCTTTTAAACAGGAAGGATACTACATTTACAGTGGAAATGAAGTTAGAACATGTCAGGAGAGTTCAAAATGGACTGGAGAGGATGCTGTCTGCCAAAGTAACCTATTAAGCTTTAATTTGAACCCAGATATGTTTAACTATAGTTCCAGGAAGGTAACCGAATACATTATACAAAGTGTTTGGTGACCTCAAGAATCTGATAATGTCTACTCCGTCTTACTTTTCTGTCACACACCAGTCGACCTTTCATTCATCGTGATGCGCACTATGTTTGCTTAGGGATCACATGCATTCTTATCTCAAGTGTCCCATGAAAAAATTAAACATCACCACTTGTCGAGCTGACACTTTCTATTTAATCCTTGCCACTTGCCACTATTTATATCACCAAAGTATTATTGTTTTTTAATGCCAGGTAATGATCCATTCATTCTAATTAGATATGATTACCGTCATGTCTGATGCTGGAAATGATTTATATACATGAGCAGTATCATTACCCAGATTTTATAAAGGCGTTAAGAACACCTACTTGCTATCCTTACATTTGGAATTTTTAAGGAAAGGAAGATATCAAATATTGCACACATAATCACTAACCGCTAAGTTAAGAACAATCTTTCTAGTTGCTGGCCTTCACAAAAGATGTTCTATCCTTTTTCATTTAAATTTTAAATTTTTTACAGTTAAAACCTGTGAAAACCTTGTGGCAAGAACTCACACAACAATCTCATGCACGCTCGGTAAACGCTATGGATCAATTTGCACAGTGAAGGCTGAGCTAGGATACAAGCTGAATGGTCCAAGTGTGATAGAATGCACTGATGAAGGGGCTGACAATCCACCTCCAGCTGATTGTAAGTGATGAAATCATGCTTGATATATTCCAGTGTTGCATGCCATATACTCAAATTTTTAAGTAATCATAGTAGACAATTTGAACATACATTGCATTTAAATTCTTCCAGTGATCACATGCTCTCTCTTGGAAAATCCAAAGAATGGACTTATGACATGCACTGAAGGGTCTGGCTATGGTTCAGTTTGCTCTTTCCTGTGCATGGTAAGTATATATATATATTACGAGTTTCAAATTATTCCTGCTGATATTTTATTGTTTACCGTGAATGTTAATTTCTCAGGAAGGGTATGAATTAGTAGGATCAAACAGCAGAACTTGCATGTTAGATGGAACATGGTCAGAAGAAGGAACTTCTTGTACAAGTCAGTCAAAATTACAATGATTTTTAGCAGTGAACTATCTGTGATTTACCCTACCATGTTATACATTATTAGTTGTCACATGTGAGAGCCCTAAGGCACCTGATCACGGTTCTGTTACTTGCACCAAGACTAACCAGTACAAATCTTCCTGTACTTTTACCTGTGAGGTAAGAATTTGTGATAAACTGCCTATACCATTTTCAACAATTCCAGGAATAAATGTAATATGTTTAAATACAGAAAATATAACAATTTCAATATTCAATAAACAGGAAGGATATGATATGGTTGGCACACAAGTTCGCACTTGTAAGTCAACTCGTTCTTGGACAGGTAACGCAGTGTCTTGCATGAGAATATTATGCGATGAAATTCCTCCACCTAAGAATAGCAAAATGACCTGCACCAATGAGAACGAATTCTCTTCAGTCTGCAAGTTTGAATGTGACGTAAGTACCAACTACATCGACAGAAATGAATGTCTAAACAATATGGGGTAATTTGTGGGAAAGGATGTGAATACTATTGAGAGTAAATAAAATTGAAGATATCATGTTTGCAGTGTAACTCTATACTGAGTGAGGTGGTAATTTAAACTGCCTAATAGTTGAGACTAGTTCCATACTGGTGAGAAAGTTCATATAACAGAACTTTCACAACAATATTAAAATCTGCTTTGTTCTTACGTATGCTGTACCATAACAATCAATTACATATTATACCTAATTACTATTTTACAGGAGGGTTATGAACTTAAAGGCACTGAATCACGTGTATGTAGAGGAAATCATGTATGGAGTGGAAAAGATGCTTCTTGCACCAGTAAGCAAACTATTTCTACTTGTAATATTGTAGTGAGAGACGCAGTTTGTAACTATTTTCTACTCTCTTCAGTGATCACATGTCCTGAACTTCCTGCACCAAGAAATGGTCGAAAGAAATGCACGGATACAAACAATTATAGTTCTGAATGCAGTTTTGTTTGTGAGGTACATCGATTAGGCCAACTGCTATGCCAGAGCTGTAGAATGTTTATGTTTATGTAATTCTCATAAAACTAGATGAGATTAGTATTGTATTACCATAATATAACTTCACAGCTATTGCAGTTCTACTTGCTCTAACAGCTGCAAGTACTGTACCTTGCTAATTGTAATGTAGGAAGAGGATAATTGCCTCTCTGAATCGAAAGTTTTTACAGTGGCAATTTTATCAAGGAAAGACTTATTTCCTCTTTTTCCCCTAGTTTGAACCCCGCTACCTAATTACCCCAAGTAGTCTAATTCTATGACACGCACTGATCCAGGTATAGGCCATGCAATGTATGGAAGGAAAATGAAAAATGATTCCAATTTCACATAAATACATATACTGTAAGGACTGTTACTTTTCTGCAGGTCGGGCACACTTTCTCTGGAAGTAAGATACGTGAGTGTAATGCAGACCGTGCTTGGACAGGAATCCCAGTTGTGTGTGATATAGTGAAGTGTGGGGAAATGGAAACTCCTGGCAATGGGAGCAAAAGGTAATATCTTCTAATCTTAGAGCATCGTACAAAACAACTGTAATTTATTTTTAGCAACTCATTGATAAAGAATTCATAGTAGCTGCAGTTTTGAGAGCAGCAGACCAATTAAGCTCTGTAAACATAACCTCTGCCTAATCAGTGTTCATGTTATACAATATTTAGTCCTGCGAACAAACAATGAACATTGCCTGTTAATTAGTCTCGTAATCTGAAGTTCCGCAAACAATATTCTTGAAGCCACGAGCCTTGAGCAAGGTTTCAGATTTTAACAAACCATATACTTCACAATATTCTGATTGTATTTACAGACGCGCGCCATACTGGGAATGACGATAGACATTTTAAGAAATAGCATGAGAAGAAGTGCAATGTACACTATTGTGCACTCAGAGCTAACATTCACATGGTTTAACCTTGATCAAATAGCAGTATTTTTGTTCGATTATTTGTCTTTTACATAGAATCTCAAGTTGTAAATATTCAGCACTTCAATACCTCGATCTGGCCACCCAATGTAAAGCTCAAGATTTCACTAGGATTAAACCTCCTATAATATTACATTTCTTGGCATTTACAGATGTGAAGACGGTGAAAATTACGATTCGAAGTGTCGCTTCACATGCAATCTTGGATACGACCTTGTAGGCAGCGCCTCAAGAACTTGTCAAGCAGATGGTCAATGGACTGGAAAGAAAACCATCTGTTCCTGTAAGTGCTTTGGGATAAAGGCCATGAATGTACACTATGATCATAAACCTATTATCTAGTACACAACTGGTACAACCTGGCAATAATGAAAATTAGCAGCTTTATGGTTAAAACTGTATTATTGAATTATATATTATTTGAGTTTATCTCCCTGCTGTAGAGGCTTATTTTTAATGATAGCAAAACCCTTCATGGGCAAATGCGAAATAACATTTCGAGTTCTTAAGGGTTCATGAAGTAAACTATTAAGTTTCATTGATCCAGTTCAACCAGTTTTAGTTGAATGACACTGAATCATAGGTGAACTTGAATTTTCACTTTAGTGGCTTGGTATATCAAATACCTTCTTGGATCACTTACAAAATAACGCGATTTTAGGGTTCAAGTTCAATGGTATTTAGTGCTACTGGTGAACTCAGAGTTTAGGGTAACCTTTCTTCTACTTCCATTACGTAAACACAAAACATTGAATACATTTTACAGTGGTTAAGTGCGGAGCAATTCAAAATCCGGCACATGGCTCAGTTACATGCTCTTCCTATGATCATTATGAGTCTGTTTGCAAATATGGATGCGACATAGGATACGAACTGATCGGTACTTCAACACGAATATGTCAAACAGATCATGTGTGGTCAGGGACCCAACCCATTTGCCTAAGTAAGTAATGGTATCCCTACTAAAAGCTGAAATGGAATTTAATATTTCCATATCGTATATTCTTTCAATTTTTTAGTTGAGTAGAAGCTATTAGAATCACTGAAGGACATGCTTATCTTGATAATAATAATTGACTTTGAGGAACATATCAGTTAATAAACATGCAATTTGTGTGTATGGTAAAGTTTATTCGATAATCAGGCACAGTTTGACATTGCAATGAAAACAATTTGGTAAAGAATATATAACTCATTAGCTTCGTTATTCTTGCTACACTGATCCATGATGATGATGCTGATGATACCGTTCAATATCTATGGGGGTTGTGCTCTCGGGCCATTATCACAGTTAACGAAGGATATTTTCAAACATAGTTCTGTTTGTTTGGAAAAAAATGAAAAATTCAAAGTGTATAGTGATTTTCGAGACACTATATATATATATAGACATTCTATATCTTACAGAGTACACTGTTTTTTGTTTGTTATTAAACTGTTATTAAACTGTAAACTCGTATACAGCTGTTACATGTGGGCTACTAAAAGCACCAGTTAGTGGTGGATTGGATTGCAGCAACAGTGACGAATTTGGTTCGATATGTTCGTTCTTTTGTGATGAAGGATACCGCCTGATCAATGGTGAATCACGAGTTTGTACAGAGGACCATTTGTGGTCTGGAGCGCAGCCATCGTGTGAACGTAAGTTTGTCCAAGTTGACCTTTTCCTAACTTAGGGTGAAGCCTTGATATTTACACAGGGATAAATTTGAAACCATGCATTGAGTCATGAGATGGTAAAATCATCAACGGAATAAAATATGCTTGAAATTGTTTATGCTTGGTATATTTTGAGACATTTTTACATAGGGTTTAATACCAGCCTTCTTTAATGATCATCAATGGCATTTTTAAGTCGTGACTTTCACCATAGAATAAGGCGAATTTCAGAGATTAATTTTTTCAATCAAAAATATTTACATTTCTCTACATAGCAACATAATATATTACTTTCAAATCTGATAAATCATATCGATATGTTAGGCAGTTCCTTAGTTCCCCTCAATCAATACCAGTTCTCTTATCATTTGACTTCGTCTTCTAATGACTATTTTATCAGCTTATCTTATTTATCTATTTGAAGTGATTAGATGTGCGAATTTTGATATTCCAATACATGCAACAATCTCGTGCACAAGCTCGAGCGATTATTCTTCCGAGTGTCGCTTGACTCCGAAACCAGGCTATACTCTGAGTGGACCCGACGTCATCCAGTGTCGTAGTAATGGCGAATGGACTAGTGACGTTGGTATAGCTGAACGTGAGTGATCTTTCAATTTGGATACATTACACATTTTGTTTACTAGAAAACTGATGACTTAATTACGTTTTTGCATTCAGTCATCACATGCACAGAACTGGAAGCTCCAGAAAATGGAAATATCACTTGCACCTCATATTACTATTATGACTCAACATGCAAATTCACCTGCAAGGTTTAAAAACAAATGCATTCAGATATTTATGATGAATAATTTTATATTATTTGACAAAATATTTGAATCATAACAAGGAAATAACTCTGCACTATAATCCAGGTTGGATACGAACTGAAAGGATCAATGAGTCGCACATGCCAAGAAATCGGGACTTGGTCGGGACAGAAGCCATCATGTGAACGTGAGATGCATGAAAAATTGAATTTTTCTTATTCATATTATATTTTAATTCAGCTTGCCATCTCTTTCCATTTGTTGCGTGAATTCCAATCTATTTTAGTACTTACGTAAGTGGCTATTTCTGACTTAGTGCAGGTTGACCATTACTAATCCGTGGCATCCTCGGTTTCGGGAGCGTGATGGATTATCTGTTTTACCTCACATTATGTCTAAAATACAAAGGAATGGCCATGGGGTAAACTAAACACGCACCCATGGCAGGACTTTACCATAGCTGAAAATCATGCAGGATTGTCTGAGGATTCGGATTAAATAATGATGGACAAACGGTGTTCAACCTGTATCTATGTGTGGGTTTTTACATAACATCTAGCTCAAATAGGAAACTTTTGTTACTATATGTCCAACTAAATTCATCAAAAATTATTTAGCATGGTTATATGAATCCTTTTACATGGGGAGATGGTGTTAAATGTAAAGTCTATTGATGTATGATTATATCAAGTATTCTTCGCACTTTTTTCTGCTAATAGTTGTTTTTTATACATGTAGTAATCCGCTGTCCGAAGATTGATGTTCAGCGTCATGGTGCAGTTAAATGTTCAGAGCGTACCGATTACTCTTCCATTTGTCAATTCACTTGTGAAGCAGGATACGAGCTAGTTGGATCTGGAACTACATCATGTCTATCTTCAAGAGAATGGTCGCAGGATCCCCCAATGTGTAATTGTAAGTGAAAGCGTCGTACACTTATTGTCATTCATAAAATAAACACTGTTTGCATAGTGTATTTGCCAGATATATATCTTTAATTTTTAATCAGGACTCATCATTTACAATCTTGACAAAATTGATAAAATAGATCTCTAATATATATAAAACAAATTCTCTCTTGCAGTAATAACATGTGGAATTATCTTACTGCCGGACAATGGTTTCATTACATGTTCAAATGGAAAAAGCTATGGTTCAGTGTGTACTTTCCGGTGTAACGAAGGCTACAGACTGTCTGGGTCAACTGAAAGAACGTGCCAAGGATCTCATACATGGAGTGGAACAGATACATCATGTTCATGTGAGTCACTTTTACCAGTTCACATTCATATCTGTGAATGTATTTTTTTTTCCTAATTACAATTATACATTCAAAATTAACAAACTACAAGTACAATGTTACATGAAGTTGTGAGTTCCCATTTCACATGTATATATCTAATTGTGTAAAATCTATGTAAATTTAGTGATTAGATGTGGAATGCGAAAAGCTCCAGCACATGGTAGTACATCCTGCTCGGCGGGAGACTCGTACTCTTCGGTCTGCTCGTTTACTTGCAGTCCTGGTTACCGGATGATCGGAGATGAGAGCGGAATTTGCTCAGCTGCAGGAATTTGGATAGGTGGTTCGCCAGTCTGTGAACGTAAGATTTTTTATATATTTCATTCGAATATTTTATGAAAACTTCTTTGATAAACTTTCTTTTCTATGAAGTTATACAATGTGAAGAACTTCACAGCCCAATGAATGGAGTCATGATGTGCACAAGCAATAGAGATTATAACTCCTATTGTAGAGTGATCTGCAATGAAGGTGAGCAAAATTGTTGAACTTTTTGTTAAAATATCGTAAAAGCTTGAATGTTGGATAGCTCGAAATTCCCACTACCTTGAAGATAACATTTGAATAATTCATTTATCCTTCTCCTATGCTTAGGATATGAGCTTATCGGATCACCAACACGAATATGCCAAGCCGATGGCACATTTTCAGGCACTGCTTCTTCATGCAAATGTAAGTCCTATCTATATGAAATTCATCCATAATATTATCCCAAATGTTAATTTAAGCATGGTGTATGGGAGATTTCTTTAATATCACCTATCGAATTAATAATTGCATAATGCAGTAATGGAATGTGGCAAACTCGATTCCGTTGCACATGGAGAAATAAGATGCACTGATATCAGCATGTTCAACAGCCTTTGTCACTACATGTGTGCTGAGGGATATCAACTCGTTGGATCTCCCTCAAGGAAATGTTTGTCTTCAGGACACTGGTCAGATGCTGAACCACAATGTGAAAGTAAGTACACATATATGCATTCTTATTTGTCTACCACGGGACGTTGAAGTGATCCTAAGCAGGAATTGACCCTTTGCGGTGCCACACAGACCTAGGTTGTCCTTGTCCATGCAGTATTATAGGATGTGTCCCCGTGCCAAATTTGGCGAAGATTCGTGGCAAACAAATATATAGAAAACGTTTAGCATGCACATTTCAGACCAAACTCTTCACTTATCCAACAACCTCATTATTCTGACTCTACAGACCTAAAATATAATAGCTAAAAACAACAACTTGTACTATAAATTCCTTTATTTTTACTTTACCATGGAAAGATGTTACATTTATTTACCTAAAATTGCATGTGTGTTTATTCTAAAAGGAGTGAAATGTAGAAGACTTTCCAAACCACTACATTCGACAATGAATTGCACAGAAGAAAACAAAGCTTCCAGCAGATGTATGTTCACCTGTGACTCATGTTACACTTTGATGGGACCAGAGATCCGTGTTTGTCGAACAGATGGCTCGTGGACAGGGGAGGAAGTTGCTTGCTTAAGTATGAATTGAAATTAAACCACATATCAGAATATAATTTATCTATTTATATACGATGTATATTCTCATATACTAATAGGAATCAGATCTTTGCATAATATGATATAGAACTGCGGAATTTGGTGGTGAATATAATGAAAGTGTTTTGCCTATGCGAAGATGGCTCTTATGTTGTAGCAAGCTTTAATGTACAATTTACACACAACGCCATACATATAATGTGTCCATTTAGAATCTCAATGCGGTCCATTACGTACGCCACTTAACGGCGTGAAGGATTGTGGCGATATGCTTGATGAATGTGGAAGCACTTGCAAGTTTTCATGCAACAAAGGATACAGACTCGTTGGATCAAATTCTCGCTCTTGTCAGCATAACGGATTTTGGACAGGCACTGCTGTAGAATGCATACGTAAGTGTTTATCTGATTATTTTGTCCTTATGCAGTGCTTGTAGAGCTTAAGTTTGCTGATTCTGCTTAAGGTCGGAGTGTTCCTCTTATGGGAAGTCCGTTTTCGGAGTCTCAAAGTGCCGATAACATGTGTAGAAATCCAATACTGTTATATTAAACTGAATAGATTTCCTTAGGGACAATTTTAGGTCATTTATATTTACTTTTCAAACTGGGAAGCGCGCCGGGCACTTTGCTAGTATAACATATACTATTACATATACATTATTTTAGTGTTATTTTGTATAGATGTATGTGCTTGGTGAATAATTGTTTCCGCTAGATGGAATCATGGGACCATATATCAGTAATAGTAGTTCATTAGTCTATGGCACGTTTATGAATGAATTGGCGTTGGCACTAACCATCTAGTTACTTAACCCTAACTTAAAAAGAGGATAACAGCTCCCGTTAGTTTGCTGTGCATATGAGACTTATATGTAAAGATTCCCTATGAAATTCTGCTCTCATTGGCATGTCGTATATATTGGGACGGCAATTGGTCCGCGAGTTATTAAGGGTTGTTCAACGCGGGGTCACTCGTTACTGCCGACCCAAGTTTCGAAATAGATTTTTTGGGGTTAACCTGAATCAATCGACCCAATTTTTCCAGGGGCCATAGGCTTATGTATGACGTCTCATTTGTGCTAATTTCAGCGTGATTGGATCAATAGAAGTTCATTCATAAACGTTGATTGTACTTTGCCATCTAGCGGTTGGAAGTTTTTACTTCACTTAACGGTTATAAATGGTCTAAGAGCGACATCTAGCGGTTGAAATCTTTCACTTCACCTAACGCTTGTAAATGAATTTTATTGATCCAATCACGCTGAAATTAGCACATATATGTGCATATGGGGCTTATATGTATAGATTCCCTATGAAATTCTGCATTCGTTGGTGTGTAGTATATAGTGGGACGGTAATTGGTCCGCGAATTATTAAGGGTTGTTCAACGCGGGGTCACTCGTGACGGCCGACTCGAATTAGGTATTCGAGTTTCGAAATAGATTTTTTTGGGGTTAAACTAAATCAATCGACCCAATTCTTTTAAAGAATGTTTTTTCATGTATTATGTCTCATATGTGCTAATTTCAGCGTGATGAATCATTAGAAGTTCATTCATTAAACGTTGATTGTACTTAGCCATCTAGCGGTTGGAAGTTTTTACTTCACTTAACGGCAATAAATGGTCTAAGAGCGACATCTAGCGGTTGAAATCTTTCACTTCACCTAACGCTTGTAAATGAATTTTATTGATCCAATCACGCTGAAATTAGCACATAT
>QRAM01000002.1:0-136844 GCA_013436055.1 Halocynthia roretzi | reverse complement strand
TATGTGCTAATTTCAGCGTGATTGGATCAATAGAAGTTCATTCATAAACGTTGATTGTACTTTGCCATCTAGCGGTTGGAAGTTTTTACTTCACTTAACGGTTATAAATGGTCTAAGAGCGACATCTAGCGGTTGAAATCTTTCACTTCACCTAACGCTTGTAAATGAATTTTATTGATCCAATCACGCTGAAATTAGCACATATATGTGCATATGGGGCTTATATGTATAGATTCCCTATGAAATTCTGCATTCGTTGGTGTGTAGTATATAGTGGGACGGTAATTGGTCCGCGAATTATTAAGGGTTGTTCAACGCGGGGTCACTCGTGACGGCCGACTCGAATTAGGTATTCGAGTTTCGAAATAGATTTTTTTGGGGTTAAACTAAATCAATCGACCCAATTCTTTTAAAGAATGTTTTTTCATGTATTATGTCTCATATGTGCTAATTTCAGCGTGATGAATC
Organism: Halocynthia roretzi; assembly: GCA_013436055.1. Classification (NCBI taxonomy): domain Eukaryota; kingdom Metazoa; phylum Chordata; class Ascidiacea; order Stolidobranchia; family Pyuridae; genus Halocynthia; species Halocynthia roretzi. The sequence goes on along the minus strand of QRAM01000002.1, from coordinate 136,376 downwards.
ATTAGAAGTTCATTCATTAAACGTTGATTGTACTTAGCCATCTAGCGGTTGGAAGTTTTTACTTCACTTAACGGCAATAAATGATCCAACAGCGACATCTAGCGGTTGGAATATTTTACTTCACCTAACGCTTATAAATGAACTTCTAATGAATCAATCACGCTGAAATTAGCACATATGAGACATAATGCATAAACGAACACTCCCCTGGAAAAATTGGGTCGATTGATTTCGGTTAACCACGAAAAAATCTATTGCAAATCTCGAATACTTATTTCGGGTCGGCCATAAACAGTGACCCCGCGTTGAACAACCCTTAATAACTCACGGTCTAATTGCCGTCCCACAATATATGACACCAATGCATGTAGGATTTCATAACGAATTTATACATATAAGCCTCATATGTACAGCAAACTAACAGGAGCAGTTCCCCCTTTTTAAGTCACCAACCACCTGGCTAGTTAACCTTAACTTAAAAAGAGGTTACGACTCCAGTTAGTTTGCTGTGCATATGAAACTCATATGTATGGATTTGCTATGAATTTTTGCGTTCATTGGCGTGTCGTATATAGTGGGACGGCAATTGGTCTGCGAATTATTATGGGTTGTTCAACGCGGGGTCAGTTGTTACGGCCGATCTAAAATAGGTATTCGAGTTTCGAAATAGAATTTTTCGGGGTTAACCTAAATAAATCGAGCCAATGTTTTCAGGGAGTTTACGTTTTTGTATTACTTCTCATATGTGCTAATTGCAGCGTGATTGAATCATTAGAAGTTCATTCATAAGCGTTAGGTGAAGTAAAATATTCCAACCGCTAGATGTCGCTGTTGGATCATTTACTACCGTGAAGTGAAGTAAAAACTTCTAACCGCTAGATGGCTAAGTACAATCACCGTTTATGTATGAACTTCTAATGATCGAATCACGCTCAAATTAGCACATATGAGACATAATACATAAAAAAACATTCGTTAAAAAAATTGGGTTGATTGATTTAGGTTAACCCCGAGAAAATCTATTTCGAAACTCGAATACCTATTTTAGGTCGGCGTAACGACTGACCCCGCGTTAAACAACCCTTAATAACTCGCGGACCAATTGCCGTTCCACTATATATGACACCCCCCCCCCCCCCCCCCTTCATAACGAATCTATACATATAAGCCTCATATGTACAGCAAACTAACGGGAGCCGTTATCTCTTTTTTAAGTTAAGGTTAAGTAACTAGGTGGTTGGTGACTCAAAAAGGGGGATAACGGCTCCCTTTAGTTTGCTATGTATTGAGGCTCATATGTATAGATTCGTTATGAAATTATTATTGTGTAGGTGTTTATAGATAAGTGACCCGGGACCGAACCATTTTAATTTCAATAAACCGGCGGCTAGAAACTCCGGTGGCCTACGTACCACAGGTTCAAAGAAGGCGACGTTATCAAAAATTAGTAAATCATATAGAAATAGATTAAATCCTACGTCACGACATCACATTGTATATGTCATGTGAAAGCGTCGTGTTCGGTACGTTTTATCAAGCAAATTTAAGTGGCAGCGGTGGGCCGACTGGGCGGATCTTGCGGGCCGTAGTTTGGTAACCCCCCTGGTCTATGACGATATCATTCCTTGTTTCGTCCGATCCCTTATTTCTAGCTCTAGAATTCCACGCCCTTGCAAAGTAATTATGTATCTCGCTGTCTGGCCAGTGAATCAAATCTAGACATGTCTGACGTAACTGAAAATAAATCACGGTTAAACTATTTGGCCAAAAAGTAGTAAACCTTTCGCGAGATAGCATTATGGGACAGAGTTTCATCAATCATTCTGTTCCTCGATCTGTCACGACATCGCGAATTTTCTTGGTTGTATGTGAAATGAAACGCCTTAATAATCTGGATGTAAAAGGCTGATGTCTTGTTGAATGACGGGAAAGATCATGTCAACCATATAATATAAATTCTGGATTTCTTTGTTTGTAATAAGGTGATGAATGCCCAGAATTAAAAGTAGATGAAGACGTCACTATACAATGCAGTAATGGGAGCCGCATTGGCAGTAACTGTTCTTTCAGTTGCGCTGATAATTCAACATTGGTCGGATCCAGACACAGAGTTTGCACGAAATCAGGAATATGGAGTAATACAAATCCTGTCTGTCGAGGTATGTGGCAAATATACAGTCACATAGCAGTAGCATAGGCTTCGATTTTTCATGGGGGAGGTCAGAAGAATGCCACGAATTTGATTACACTGTCATTTATTGCCTTAAATAACAACTTAAACTGCTTTTGGAACTTAACAAATTAATAGATAATTTAGTCCTAATAAAACCAAGCAAGGAACAGTTAAACTTTTAAGTATTTTAGTATCAAGCTACGAGCATGAACGATCAGTAGTAGGACAAGGAAGTAGTGATATAGTTTATTTTCAGCCAGAGTGCCCCGTTTGTCATCCCCAGCCGACACCTATGTCATTTAGCTACGAAACTATCTCTTCAGAAACTATCTCCCAAATGTATTTCTGTATTTACTTTTCTTTCTATTTCATGCAGTTTTGATTTTAAAATTGGTTTAATATATCCATACAGAATGTAAACGAGCGGTGAGCGACATCATATTTATAGTGGATGGAAGCTGGTCTGTTGGAACCGAAAATTTCCGTAAGACAAAGGATTTCCTTAAAGCTCTTGTTCAGCCATTCCAAGTTGGGTATGTCTTTATTGATCTTTTCCTTCGATTTATTTCTGGGTACTTGTACTTGATGTAATTCTAATTTAGATGGGACAACACACGTTTTGCTGTAATCCAGTTTTCGGATGATCCACGGACCGAATTCTTACTGGCCGATTTTCTGACTACGGATGACGTCATGAGTGCTATTGATGCTATTCCATACAAAGGTAAGACTTCTGAAATGACGATATATACGAAACCGCATTTTATATGTTCTGGCTTACAGCGATAACACCGGAGGTTCTTCATGTGTATCTATCAGACCAATTGTATATAAACTGCTTATGCTTGAACCACAGGTGGAAATACCAACACAGGACGAGCTATAGCCTTTTCTTTATACACCGCTCTATCGCTTACCAACGGTGCAAGACCCTTCATCAGCAAGACAGCCGTCTTGTTAACAGACGGGAGAAGCCAAGATGATGTGGGCAATCCTGCGAGAGAGATGAGAAATGCTGGAATAAAGGTAAAACAAATCTCTAACGATGTATGGCCATTTTTACTTTTACTTTTTTACTACGCTACTCACTATACCGTAGTAATATGATCTAGACCATATTCTCCATTTGCTGTGTATAATATATTTTGTATTATTCCTACATTTCCTAAAAGTTTCGTATTTAGGTAATTGCTGTTGGTATCGGTGATGCAGATAGGCAACAGCTTCGCGAGATGGCGTCTCCACCTTATGATTCAACTGTCTACCATGTCAGTGATTACGATTCTATAAAACAAATTCAAAGTTTATTGGCTGCCAAACTATGTGAAACAGATTGTAAGTTCACTGATATTTTAGTCTCTTCTCTTTAGTTAAGGAATTCGTACTGTACTCTACTGTAATCTGTAGGCTTCCTCGCTCTCTGTTAAACACAATTCGTTGTCTTCAGATCCTCAGGCCTCTGGAATGTGTGATTGCCCAGCCGGGCCTCCAGGCCCTCCCGGTAGGCAGGGTTCCCCCGGAATTGATGTACGTTGGAGAAGTAACCATGTCAAACTTCGGGAATGTTATCTAAATATTTGAAATTTTGATATGCTGTATTTTATTTCAGGGACTTCCAGGCGTAGCGACAAAGGGAGAAAAGGGTGCTGCCTTCAATGTCATACATATCGTAAGAAACCATTTATTGTGTTTTATTGCTAAACGTTACAACATAGATATTTGTAAGGTACACAAATGCATCGTGTTAGGGAGAAATTTAGCGGTGAAAATTGGGAAAGATCTTTATCTCACATAGAAAAAATAATATTAATAATTACAAGGTATGTAAAAATTTACGTTTAATTACGAGAAAACTTTTTTAGGTCTCATCTATAATATAATATGTATATGCATATTTTCTAGAGTTGAAAATGTAGGGGACACTTATAATTCTCTGTACAGTAGTTTGTTAACATTGTCTTTTCTACAGAATTATGAAGATCAAACCATACAAGCGTCGGATATCAATGGGAATGTCGTCAATCTCAATTTACCCGAAGAGTTGAGCTCGGTAAATTTCAAAGATTTAATATACTACTTACATAGACTAGCTACAGTGTTTTTGCTGCAATTGCGCAAGCATTTTTATTGTTCCACGTTTGATTTCAATTGCATGCTAAGCGCCCATTCTCATTATGTAGTTGGATCTTGACTGTGTGTATATGCCCTGCTAAAAGTATTGATCATTTAAGGGGGATCGGTAGTATGATTGGCCGAGTTAACGAGTCCTGGCTTTTGCATAGGATGCGGGACATTGCGTATCAAATAAATCTTCCATAATTTGTGATAGTGTTTGCGTATATATCTAGTGATACCAAATACAAGATATTTATCCGCATAAATAAATAATCATTCAAGTCGAGGTCCAACTGCTATATGCTGCATTATGAAACTCAAGCAATAGCGAGATGTAGCTCATTCATAGTCTATGCAGCGCGTGCCATTTGCAGTTAAGTTATGTTGCGCCTATTGCAATTAATTTATCATCATTTGCATTCGCATGGATTTTGCAATTCCGGATTTCATTTCAGCTGAGAAGCGGTGCCGATGGCAAATTGTTCTTCCCTCTTAGAGGAGAACCCGGAAAACCTGTAAGTTGCAACTAACAAATTGATATTGATAGATTAAGAACGAAGATTGCCTTACAGATAAAATAACATAAATACCCTGTATAGCTTATTCCAAAGTGGGTGAAACAGGGACGTTGCTCATGTGGAGCCCACAGCAAAGTGTATTTGCGGAGTCACCAATTAAAACACGCATAGTGTAGTGTTTGGATAATAGACCGCATGTGATTTCTACTTTTACAGTAGTTCGCTCACACAAACTACACCATATCCAGCTATATGCTGTAGTCATTACTTAGTCAATGCTTTTGTCGCTAATATCTCATTTGCGTGGCTATAATGTGACTCGAAAATATAAAGATTTGCACTGTAGAACACTTAAATGCAACTCTGAAACGAACGTTTTGCTTGATTGTACATTAATTTTTCATACGCAACTGGTTATTGTCCAAATTGTGCTTCGAACCACTTCATTAGTGTTATCAGTATTCTTACTTGATGAATCATCACTTGCAACATTGAAATATTTTAGGGAAAACCAGGTGTCAATGTAAGTATAGTGCATGTGCATGATAGAAATTGTATTTTATATTGCACATTTCTGTATCCATTTTTAAAAAGAGCATGCAAGCGGGTAATGTTAAAATGCACGTATGAATACTAAATTGCACAACATTGCTAGACGTGATTTATATAGAATAAGGCCATAAGTAAATATTGATATTACATATGTATGAAAAAACTTGAAATACCATCGGAGTGAACAATACTAACAGATTACAATCTAGCTAATATAGGCTCCCAAAACATCACATTACCACTTCACAAAGACTATATTACCTATATGAACGTATTTGAATTTAATATACATTTTTCATGCACTCACTAACCAACTGTCCACCATTTCTGCTCTGTGTCATCACTGACTTCTGACGATTTTTTTAGGGATTAAACGGTATGAAAGGTTCTTCAGGCAACAATGGAATTCCCGGTGCACCAGTAAGATATTTATTTTACTTCATTTACCCTTACTCTGTAAAGGCTAACGTCTAACAATTACTGTGGAATTTTGATTTGATACTCCCTATAGCTAACGTCTAATAATTTCTGTGGAATTTTGATTTGAATAACAGGGCATGCCTGGTCTACCCGGACCCCAAGGACGTGCAGGAGCAAGGGGTATCACAGGTCCAAAAGGCGCATCTGTAAGTACAGCCAATCCCTATATGAAATGATTTGACAATATTTTTTATTAAACCTAGCACTATTTCTGTGGCGAAAGCATAATAGTCTCAGCGATAGCGATTCTAAAAATGCTCAATATGCAGCATGGAATGTCTCTCGCTAGTATGATAGTGCATGATAAGTGTATCTCTGTCGTAATATAATAATTCCATCGATAATACAGGGACCACGAGGAGAAAAAGGAGATGCTCATACCTCTTCGTTTTCCTTGTCATCAGCCGACCAAGCTGAGATTCTTCTTCGTGCGAAACAAATGGCAGTTAAAATAGCTCAAGGTACCGTTATTATCTTTATTACCTTTCCAATTTCTGTTACCGATTCACATATAAGCTGTCTGTGGCATACAGCAACACTACTACATAACAGCTAGTATATATTTCACACCATGAAATTCAAATGCATTTCGTGAAGTTCATACCTCGAGTACTAGAAATCATTTCCTTAAGCACCGCTATAGCCGTCAATTCTCGCTCATGCAAATGGATACACAGTACACATGTCATTTCCTATACGTATGTAACAGCGAATATAATATGTTGCATATCGCTGTTTAGACCCCTTCTCTCACCGACTGGCAATAAGCACCGATTATTCCAGTTGGGTTTTAATAATTTACTCTTCATAATGAACTAGAAGTCTGATCAGTTATACAGATGTGGAGTCCGACGTTATTTTCATTTCATAGTATTTACATAGTTTATTGAACTGATTTCACAGATGAAGTTAAAAAAGCTTTAAGAGAACTTGACCGCGAAAAGAGAGTTTCATCTAGAACCGCTGCAGCAGTTTCGCGTAGTTACCTCGCGCATGTTGGAAGTCAAGGTCCTCCAGGGCCTCCAGGGCCTCCAGGCCCAACTGGACCACCGGTAATATAACATTTTTTATTACTATACTAATATCATCATACAGTATATGTGAGGCAATATAAATGCTACTTTTACCGCTAATACATGGACATTTCTTGAACTAGGGTGTAGAAGGTCCTTCAGGAGTACGTGGCCCAGCTGGATTACAAGGTTTCAAGGGCAGTATTGGACAAAAAGGTACGCTTTGATAGAAGATATTTTACCAATAAAATATAGTGCTAAGCAGAATTGCAACATTATATTTTCAATACAGGCGACATTGGAGATATGGGGCCCAGAGGACCACCCGGAGTAGGAATGGCGGGACCACTGGGACGCCCGGGGCCACCTGGTCACAAAGGTAAAATAAAATCTTCTACTGACAGTTAGCTTAATTTCATTCATAATATGAATTGAAACTTTCATAAAACGATGTAAGTATGTCCTGTCATTAGTTTTCCCAGAAAGCTGTATCTTGTGCTTTTTCTCTTATTTTGTCTCATAACATTACAGTGATTGTTTATACTATTTTTCTTGTTTCAAAATTAGGACCACGAGGAAAGGCTGGAAAACCAGGGCGTGGAAAACCTGGGAAGAGAGGTCTCAGGGGCGAAAGAGGACCTCCTGGCAAGACGATTTACAATCCACAAAAGGAGCAGCCAACTATTGGATTGAACAGACAATAATTTACGTAAGTGTTCGTCGGAAGTGAATGAGAAAATCAGTTACCGTAGCAATTAAGATACAAATAATTTCGTAACGGAGAGGATTACCCCACTGTATATATGTATCATGAGATGTCAGATCTGAAAGTCCCTTATATTAAATTAAATTATATTATATTAAATATATTATAGTAAAGTCATTTTGAGAACGAAGATATTTTCACTTTCGCTATTCAGGAGAATTATTAAAATATTTTGTCCAGGTCTTCTAGATCAGAGTGAAGGGAGATGGCAGGAAGGTCTTCGTGTACACAATTTCCCTATTTTGGGTTGCACAGCCTAATCCAATTATGTCAACTATTGCACTGTCTTAGCAATCGAATGCAGTATTATTATTATCAGGGCGTCTTAGAGGAATTTTATTAAGCTTAAACGAGAACAAAATTTCTTTTGGGTCCCTTTCCTTCTCCATTTATGTCAGTCGGTTGTAACCACTAGAGTTTAACGCAATTGGCTGTAACGCTCAAAATTATATGGGAGAACAAGGAGGGTTGAATGTAGCCGTTTTCTAAGTCTCTGTATTTAAAACTGTATTCTGTTATACTAAATATAACCCGCACATCCCTGTTGAAACTCCCCGTGATTAGATATACCCTGCACCTTCTCTCATAGTCTATGATTATTATTATGTACATTACAGCTTAGCTTGAAAGTACTTTACTTACTTTATTGCGCTGAACAATCAACAGAAAATTTGAAAGCCCGGCTTTTGCACAGTAAACCAATTGTATATACTGGCGAAATAGGGATGTGGACTTTATTTGAATTCGTCCCCTTCAACGTTAGCGCGCTCTTCAGATATATAACGTCGGAACAGTTTTTTTTTTACCTGCAAGCCCTCTTTGATAAGATGAATGAATAATGCCTGGTGCTATGTTCTGAAATAACTGCTTTACAACCATTTTTAGGAAGTCCTACATTGTATGGCCTTCTTACGAATTTAAAAATGTCCATAGCTATTGTGCATTTCGCTCTATATGATTAGTTCGAAGTGAGTTTGTTGTACGTTGAATTTATGCTTATAATTGTTTCCTATTTCTTACAGTTTTATACATTTAACAGTTGTCAAGCACTGATACAATAAATACTTCTATAACCAAGAGAATTTCTTCCGTAATTTGAAGGTGATAGTAATTGGTTTCATAAGGGATAGTGGATACTGATAATGGATGATAGCAAAATGCAAATGCCATACGTCACTGTACAATGCTGCTAATACATAGCTGTACGTAATTAATATTGTTAATAGAACAGAGGTAGTTAATATTTCAGGACCTCCTCTTCTCTTCGTCAACGAATACTCGGAATTTAGATTGTAACGATTGCACTACAGACCTATTGACCAAGTCTATTCGTAATTATAAAGCGTAGAATGAGCCAGAATCCAAAGTCTGACCACTTCACATATTGTGAAGCACCTGCTTAATCTTTGCCACAAGCGTAAGCATATCGAATACTTCCATTCTTTTTTTAAACACTTTATGAAAAGTGGAAGGTCTTGAGAAGACGCCTGCAATAATGTTTATTACTTTGATATGAGTGTAATAATGTTCTTCTTGACTCTCGTAAAGCGAAAACTCGTAAAAAGTTATTTATTCATTTATTTATAGGTTAATATGTATTTTTTAAAATTCGGTACTTCCCACTAGGCTATGTAGTGCGTGTGTTCGGAGTTGCTAATTATCTCAATCCTTAGCGTCTTTGGGAGAGTTATTGACAATCAATGTGTGTATGAGACATCAGTTGACTATCGTTCTATCTTGGCTAAGCATGCTGGGCCGTCTACCAAGCTATATACTGTTAGTCATAGTGTTTATTAATACATAGCCGCTAAAGAGCGTGCTCCATCTCAAGTAAGATTTTAGTCTCTTTGGTCCCCAGTGTGTCCAGACCCGAGTTTTCTTTGTCCATGCAATATTCTGGATCTGGCCACAGAAACAACGCAGTCAATTCTTTTACATTAGCCAGCAACAAATTATTTTTATTAAGTTACCCGACCTAATCAGATTTAAGAGTTCAACATTAATTTTGTATTTTAAGTGCAATCCAATAGACCTGGTAGGAATAGTGGTAAATAGCTTGCCTAGTTTCAAATCTTAAAATCGAAATTTCATCTTTATAAAACTGTGCGTTTCCGGTCTCCGTCTATTCACAATCTCATCCAAATGGAACAATGCGTTTCCGCCTATTTGCAATCTCGTCTATAATACTGAATTACATATTATAGTACTCCTTTTCTTGCCTTTGTATTGTGTTGTTGATGTAGAATGTCAAAATCCAGTAGAATGATTGAAACACTTACAAGAAGTAGAGGTAGATAGCATTCACACAGCTTTACAGTCGCCAGCAGGAATTTATCAGTAACCCGGCCCCAGAGTGTTTAGACCCGAGTTTTCCTTGTCCATGTATTTTTCTGGTATGCATCTGGACCTTGTGTGAAATTTTGTAAATATCTCTGGCGTTTAGGAGAACGTTTTAAAGTCTATATGTTCTCGTGTGTCCGTTGATAGTAGGCAGATAGGGGATCAACATTTTAGTTATGGGCGAACGAACATCACGATCCGGTTGTCTTACGCTATGTCTGCGTTTTGCATTCATCAACGTAGTAATGAACGTGTATGTATCGCCTTCTAACTCTTGTTAGTGACATTCATTTGCTCTCTAATCGGATGACGTGATCTAGTTTCATCAATAATTTACTACTGAAGCACACGCAAATTGAAGAAAGTTCCACTTCGCCAACCATATAACTCAATAGTCCGTACTTCCGTAAACTTGCATGCGTACTAAGGAATTTTAAACCAACCGAAGCTTCTCAAGGAACAAGCGAATACTAGACACGAACCTAGACAGCACAAGCTTAAGCCTAGACTAGACTTTACTAAATTTGTGTTTGTAATAACAGCTGTTTTATAAGATTTATTTTAGCAACCTAATGGTTTGAAATCTGAAGAATGGCTACATGGAACGGTACCTTCGAACTCACTAAAATGGAGAACGTTGCACCATTTCTAAAAGCGCTAGGTAAGGTTTGGTTATGTTTTGAAGTACGGTAAATACATATACGCACAATCTACTATGTATATGTGCGTACGTAAATGACTCGATAGGAAGGATCGTAGCTTAAGGGGGGAAAGATCGTTTTCCTCCGGCTGCGAAGTGCGCAAAAAAAATTAACTATGAACAGGGTCATCTTCAATCGAATATCATATTTATTCAACATGTCTTACATCCCTCCGCGCCTCATTTCAAGTTTGACCCAACACAATTTATATTTGAAGATTACCATCATCCCTGGAGTAATTCAGCATTGCCTTTACCGTATTCACACAGCTGGGTTAACTGTGATATGGGTGAACGTGTTTTATCGCCGGTGCTCATTGCTATGGTAATCAAGTAATCAAGTAATTACAATTTTAAATTTTCATACGCCAACTGATTTCTGTAATCAACACTAGCGTTTACAAAAGTTTACGACTGATCAGTTCAGACTCAGATGCTTGGGCCCTAGAGAATACAACAATAATGTACCGCATTCATTAGTTTGTAGTGAAATGAAATTGATATTGCTATTGGATGGCATACCAAGAGTGCTACTATTGCATTATATTCTGTGGCACGAACAATTTATTTGCTAAAACTATAAAATAAAAGATAAAAAAGCATGCTGAATAAATATTCCCTATCAACTTGCATGTATTTTAAGTACAATGCAACGCAAGAGTTACGTGACTTCGTAGACATCGCATTAATAAGTTACTATGCAATCTAATTAGTCCAAACAATTGGGACGACTGACGGAATGTACGACAGATAATGAGGTAGAAAACAACAAAATTCAATGTACGGAAGCGAATTGCAGGTGAGAACTTGACGATTGCAAAACTTCGTAACATCTCTGAGTCGCGCGGTTCTCCATATCAGTAATGGGTGATGTTTACTAATTAAACAATTCTTATCGGCTTTTATACTTAGCACAACGATTAGCTAGTCGTCCGCGGCAGTCAATCACACAAATCAAACTGAATTTGGTTTAATGATTGTCGAAATCTCTGTGTTAGCACTGTACAAACATCGTGAAATGGTACGGATCGACCTACGCATTGTTAGGCAATCACAGAGATAAAATAAACTGGAGCAAAACTTCGGCAAAACTGACACACACGCACATATAAATACACATAGCTTTCTGTTACAGATTGAGGTTTAAAAGAGAACGCTAAAGAATGAACGTATAGTGTGCTGAGTACTGAAGAAAGTAAATCATTGACTAGATAGTATTGCAATAAAAATAGCTTGCTCAGTTGTCAGATATGCAGTATGGGCGTTTTTTTGCAATTGTATGATGCGAAAATTTATGCAGTGTCGCGTAATCGGTATAAAAGCTAAGTAAAATTCGGTTGATACCTCGTGTGTTGGTTTGCTTTCGTTGAATACAGTGCTGTTAGCATAGCAGCGTTGTAGAAGTATAGCACTTACGAAACAAAGTGATGCAGTAGGCATTAGAATCTCCGATACCGAAGAGTCGAAGTGTTTAGGGTGTGCATTTGACTCTTGATATGCACAGCATTGCATCAGTACGTTGAATATATATTTCTGTTCAAAACTAATACAAATTCTGTGTGATTTTTCGAAAAAGAAATTTATGTATGGTGGTTTTCTATAGGACTATCAGATGCAGAGGTGATACGTCTTAGCAACTTCAAGTACGACGTGCAATTGACGAAAAATGGAAATGACTTCAAAATGAAGCAGCTTACCACTGAGAAAGAAGTCCTGGTGGATTTTTCAATCGGGAAGGAGTTCGAATTCACCACTATTGAGGGGATTGAAATGAAGGTGAAGGCTATGTAACATTACGTTTATTGCATGTACAATATTATTGTGCTAGTGTCCGTCAGAATAGCCATGAAACTGTAAGTTTAATATATCTATATATTTCATACGATCAATGTTTTTGGCAATTCTCTTGCTGCGATGTGAAAATTATTTGAAAACTGAAGCTATACCATGCGATTCAGAATCCGTAAGCAAACCCATATTACAAATGAAAGTATTGATTTTTATTTTAAAAGATCGTACCTAAAATCCAAAATAGATATCGCGATATTCATTACACCACTCAGTAAGACTTCAACCCTCGTGTCTTATTATATTTCTCACCAATAATTGTTTTCATTTAATAATACTGAAACATTTAATTTAATTATCGTCTGCAAAAAATGATTTGTAGAAAATTCTTGTCGACATATCCCAAGATAACTGCAAAGCAATGAGACCTTCTTTCTCTTATTATTTTCAGATGTATTGACAATCTATATGTAGTTATAACGCATCCAGACACTCAGAAACACGAATTTTCAAATATAATTGTGTATCTGAGTGTTTCTCTGTGTTATTCCAACCTTCCTCTGAAATGTTTTGTACACTGTACACGTAGTAGTGATTTTTTTAAAAATCAGACATATCTGAGCCATGAAAAAACTACTAAGCAATGCTTTATCAATAATCGAAGAGATTGGCAAATAGTTTTAGTATTGCTCAGAAAATTCGACCACTTTTCACTAACTAAAGGATAGTTTTTTTGCTTTGTTATATAAGGGCAAAGCGTTAATGCCGGATGATCGGACTCTCCATGGTAAATTTCAGGGAGGACTGGAGGAATATGTTGTGCTACAAGATGACGGCAACCTAACTGATGTAAGCTGGTGTTGTATATTTCATTTGAAATAACTAGAGTTAAAAAACTGTCACTGTCAAGCTGCAGTTAGCTCATAGAGTTGACTCAGTGTGATGTATTGGTTTGCTAAACACTCCACTATCAGTAATTACCGTTAATCAATGTAGGTCGCCGTATATTGCTGAATTTAAGAAGATTCCTATGGACTAGCTATTACTTTGCCAATATATATTCAACATAGTATCAAATTCGGTCATTAAGGCCTATTTTTGATTTAAATTATTTGTACATGTTAAAATTATGACACTGTTCATTATATTCACAGACTTTCAGCAAGGGTGGCATCAAGTATACCAGATTGTTCACCCGAAAATAAAGCTCGGCTTATATTTTTGCATGTAATTCTGATATCAATATCTATCTATCTGGTGGAATGAAATATATATGTTGTAACGAAAGCTTGTCGGCTCGTGATTACTATCGATCAGCCGCCAATCCATAGAAGGGCCCACATGAAAAAGTTTCCCTAAAATGTGGATAAAGTTTTATATTGTTCTATTATTTATCGTTTCAAATTTCCCACACATCGTTCAAAAAGTATGTTCATAAGGTAGACACCGCTTCACAACACTCTATGAAGTTTGTAGGTAATAATTAAAAACCGTAAATAATGTGGTGAAGGAAATATATTTTACTGTCCTTCTAAATATAATTAGCACGACGGCAGCACCGGAAAATACGCGTGGTTCAGACTTTTCAGGAGAGTATAAGCGGCAGGACGTGATAAGATTGGTAAACAGACTCAGTTTCGCAATGTTGATATAGCAGACAAGCTAATAACACGAGGAGATATATTTGTAATAATTAACAGGTTATGTCTAATTATGTTAAGTAAACTATAGGTTTCACCAAGCAAAGAGAATAATAGAGTGTACATCTAGGACTGTGGTTTGAAGGAAGTTGAAGCGAAATAGACAAAGCAAAGGACTAAATCACCAACGTTGCTGTGTGCCTTGCGGTAACCATGATTTGAGCAAAACTCTTTAAAAACTATTAGTATACAGCTCTAAGCTACTGATACTATTGTACACATAGGGAGAGGGTGGTTGAAACGAAACAGAATATACAATTAAAATGAGAAATGAATTATTCACGAACTTTTAGTAACCACAGGGTCTAAATAAATATATCTTTTCAAATCTCTGTACAATATTTTCTCAATTTATATGAGCTATTTGTCAAATCAAAAAGGAAATGTATATTTGTTTCCATTAAATCATTGTAAAAGATGTTGCAGATCTAATTACAGTAGGAACGGAAAGACTGGTCGCTTGCATTTATAGATCTACGATCCACTAGTCTCAGCATCTCTGCAATGTAGTGATCGTTCGTTACAGGGCCTTAGAAGCTGCGAGGTCCATTTAGAAAGATTTTTTGTGAGCACCCGGGATCTAAGTCAAGGTGTGCCTTAGTGATACAAATGAAGTTTATAATAGATTTTTTATCACCTATACTAAAATGAAAAGCAATCAAAATATGTACTTGGAATGGGGGGATTTAAGATATTTGAATAGACAATTGCCCCAGAGAAGTTGCGCGGGTCCGTATTGAGGGCAATTAGTTCAATTGACGTAAAGCGGACCCTGTTTTTTTCGGTAGAATGTTACAATATATTGTAATTCTATTTCCAAAGTTCCTATCTAAATATTTTACCTGTTGGTTATCATAAATTGTCATTGACGCCATAGTATATTTATTATTCTTGACTTGCATATTTCATCTGTTATGCAAAATACTAATTATCCATCAAGTCCGAAGTCCATCGACACGTCCGTGAGAGGAACAAGTATGCTAATATGTTTACTGAAGAAGTTGACAAATAATCGTGCTGATTGCTTACTAGATTGTAAATTGCAGAATCGAAGAAAGTCCATAGTTCGCAAGCAAGTGATAACACAGCAATTTCACAACTTGGCGACATGTTGATTGACACTACTTGTTGACCGGGTAAGCTATGTTGTTATTCTATGTAATATTGAGTGTCATAAATATGCATTGAGTAAATATTTTTTTTTACAGTAGGCAATTCAGAGGATGCCACCCAAGGAAAAAATATAACATGAGGTAAAAGTTTATAACAAAACTATAAAAAGTATTCACAATGTGAACCAAAACTGAATTCATCATGGTGACACAAACAATTAGATCATCACACCCCGACGGAGCCAATAAATAATATCCATCAGCAAGGGTACCGAAAATTATAGTGTGAATCCTACAAAATTCAAATTTGTCTGTATAAACTCACTCGCCTGACGTAAAATTCATGGTTCAATAAATCCGCCGAACATTCAAGCAAAACTGTAATTGATATAGGAGGATGTGTTTTTCACGGTGACATCGCTCAAGACTAATCAAGACTAATCAAGACTTTTCAAAATGATTTTTAGCGCCACGTAATCCCCGCGGTTCCAATTAACGCGTCTATCACTTAACACATTGCGTAATATGTTACACGTCTACAGTATGTCGAAGAGAATACGTCAGTTCTATGTGAACAGTTGAGCGCGTTAGTCGTGCTGTTAGTTAGTACTTTTGATATGAGATTTATTCCTGTATTATTTCATTTTTTATGCTCTATACTTTTCAATGCTGTTTTTTCTTCGGGAGTATTGAATGTTCATTACGATACAAAGTGACTGGCGGTATTAGAAAATTCCCTCAAGCTAACTAAAATTTACAAATTAAAGTTCTGTTTATTGATTCATTGATATTGCATAATTTCATGACTTTAATACTAGCAATTGATATATATATATATATATATATGGTATTCAATCAAATACAGATTTTGCATGTAAATGGCATCTTTATATCCTATTTGAATATCTATATTTTCAAACGTTTCACCCAACGAACCTAATTATAATAACTGATAGTATATTTACCCGGACTGAAAAACCGCGTTAATCGAGGTTTTGTCGTTGACCGTTCAAACCTGTAATAATGAACATTCTATGCTTTCATCGTATCATGTTGTTTGATTGTGTGTATGTGTGTGCACCGGGCCCGGTTGCTTTTATTTGTGTGTATTGTATGCTCAATTGGCGGATTACTTTTCAGATCAACGGTGTTTGCTGGGAGGAAAAGCAATACGCTCAACGGTGTTTTGTGGATGGCAAAGCAATACGCCATCGAATGGTTGGTAGTAACATAAATTGTCATTGAAATTATAATATTAATGCTTTTATAATTTCAGACGAACGAGGAGAGAGGCCATAACAAGAGATGAATTCCTCGGGTGTGGTCAAGCATCAACTGCGTCTTCGGCGTGGTTCGAGGCGTCGACATCGTGGGAGCGGCGGCGCTGATGAAATCTTCGACGTACACGAAATGTCGAGCAACGTCTTCGGCGTGGTTCGAGGTGCCGACATCGTGGGAGCGGCGGCGCTGATGAAATCTTCGACGTACACTAAACGTCGATCAACGTCTTCGGCGTGGTAGGATCACACATCCTGGGCGCTACGGGTATGACGACCATAACTGAGCAGACAGGAGCAAGAGTACGGTACCCGGTTATTATATTATTTTTGGGGAGTGGCTCGCGTGACCAAGTACCATAAGTATCATAATTATTTAAATTCTCAAATATACCATAGTAGTTCAAAATCAAATAACAAACTATGTTTAAAGATCTCAATCTTCTGCTTCCCTCAAACAAACCTAAATTCTTTACAAGTACTGTATCTTTTAAAGATAGATGAACGTAATCGATTTCAATATTGTTCAATGCTAAAGTCTAAAACTTTGTATTCCAATTTTCATTTTGAGCTATCTATGGTTCTCCAATGGAAAAATTCCCCCTGATTCTTCCGTTTGGGAAACAGTTAACTTAGTATTACAATGCTTTAAAAAACAGTCCCTATGGTAGCTTGGCAGATTTTTATCAGTGATCATAATTTTTCTAGAATATTGCTGTTGTTTTTAACTTTGGATATCCGTTAGTTCTCCTATTTTCTACTTATAGACTACTTGTTAGGCCGTAATGTGTCTAGGCTACGCGTCACGGTTTAATTACTGCATTCAAGTTTACATGCGCGGTCACTGAGCCCTCCCCTTTCTATCGTTTCATAGGCATACAAGTAGACTACTCGTTGGCTTAATGTTAGGCCGTAATGTGTCTAGGCTACGCGTCACGGTTTAAGCCTAAACTATATCAGGGATCTTAGCTGTTTGATAAGTCAGGCGAGTGAGGTAGCGTAGGCGAAAATGCTTCTGTATTTTAGACCCACTCGCAAGGAAGGAAGGCACCTAGATTGGAAGGACGGACGGAAGCAAGGACGGAAGCAAGGAATGGACTGAACCGCCGTACATGCTACAACAACCATGGCTAAGCATTTTTATTGGATTTTTATTTGTGGGAGAGACTTGTCATATTAGCACATTTAAAAAAAATTTCATAGCACATCTTAACATATTTATCAAAAATAATTGTAAGGTAAATATGCCGGAGGGGCAATATATATGTCTGTAAATAAGTATTTCCTGTAATTCATATTTATCATTGTTCAATTCCTATTCAAAATTCGTTAAGAACTTGTCGATTTATTACTGAAAAGATAAGTCTCTCCTTATTGGTTAGGCGTTAGTGACTTAGTTTAACTGTTGACTAGTGTAGACGCAGTGGAGATCTTTTTGCGATATTGTTTAGATTTTCAAGGTACCTGCGTTCAGGACAGACTAAGGCAACGGAGGCTACACGAGGGATCCTGTAATAAGAGTATGAAGACTTCGAACAAGGTCGGTTAACATTTTTTTCTTTTGTACTATTTAGTGGATGAAAAGCAAATTCCGTAAAAATGATGGTAATAGATAGTTGAAGATAGTTATTGATAGTTAGAACGTTTTATTATTTTAATTTTTCAACATTTCATTCAACTATAACCCGAGAGTAACGGACCCCGTTCTAAAAATTATACCATGTTCAATTAAACGTAATAGTCTGCCCATCCTATTGACGTGTGTTGCTGAAGATAGTGCCGAAAGTGGTCACTAAGCCTCACTAATCCTCACTAACTTATTCAGCTGTAATAAAGGAAATACAAGATTACAATAATTTTCTTAGGAAAAAGACTAAAGAAAGTGGCAGCAGCGATGTAAGAGGTTGCCAGTAAAATGGCAATGAATTTATACTGATTATCTGCAGTAAAGACTGAACTAGTACAATGTGTGGATGCATAGCATCGGAAAAATTGATAAAAATCCATGGAAAAAGGGCTACATTCTGTGATGTTAAACTACAGTGACTGTGCAGTTGACACTCACTACACACCCTCTGCAAAATCTGGAACTGCTTCAAGCAGTAATTATCAAGCTTGCTGCTGCCACCAACATCGAACTGAAAATAACTTCAGTCAGCTCTTAGCAAAATGAGCTGAAACTCTGAACTCCTGTTTGCGACGGATTTTAATTTCAATTAGTATTCTGGTGTATTTTTCATTCATATTGATTTGCTTTCATACTCCCTGCGCGTTATTATAGGAATAATAGGAATATTAATAATAAGAATACTAATAAGAATACTCATAATAATAATAATAATAATAATAATAATAATAATAATAGGAATAAAATCTTTGCATATATTGAAGGAATTACGGAATCTTGCATGTGGCCACTGCTTAGTTTTGTGATTTCTTCAATATCTGCGAGTCCCATTAGTAATAGTATTACAAGGTTATAGACTAAGACCCGTGCCTTGTAAATAGGATAACGATTCCACCTTATATTTTTTAGTATTTTGTGCTGATTACCAAATATTGCTGACTGAAGACTGTTGACCTTTGACACGTAACATCATTTTTTCGCACGAGAAAAGCTGACCACTTACGATGACGTCACTTTATTAAATACTAACTATCCATCCATCACATGAACACTTAAGTAATAATGGTTTACCCAAGTACTTGCACTAATGACGTATGATAGCAAACGTTTTAATGACGTCACCTTTAGAATAATTCTGTCGGTCAATCGAATTGCACAGTGTTGTTGATATTAACAGTTTCTATACCCATATGTAGTGCCAAAGAGTGATATGAGCAAAGCGGGACCTTAAGCATTGGTTATCTGCTATTTTTTCTCTTGGTAGAGGACCACTAGTGTTTTATTCACTGATACATCAGCAAACTATTTCAGAACAAATGTAAATTTACAATAGCAGAACAAGAGATGCCATAGCTTTTTTTATATAGAATATTAGTTGTTTTTAACCAATGGGCATGTGATAATATTAATGCTTTTATACCTAGTTTTAATGTAAAATGATAAGTTTTCAGAGGTTCTGGTTCTTATCGAAAACCCAAGACCTGAAATTAGTTTGTAAAACCCTAAATTCCTCTTAAAGATGTGATACTGTTAATTAAACAATAATTTTGCCCCATTTTACAAACCAAACTTTTTCCTTTGCTTTGCATTGCATATTATCGCTCTTAGGCCGTATATTTTCTGGTCATATATATTTGTTACATTTTAGATAGGCTCCGCTACGGACCCTGCGTGGTCTAGTTGAGAGAAACTTCCCCGTGGCCAGAATTTCTTTTGGCGGTTTGGTTTGTCTGGCATTGTTTTTATTCCCTCTTTTCGGAGTCCTCCTGGATTTCTTTTGTCTCGCTCTAATATACGTGTTCGAATAGTGTTACCTTATTTTTGAAGTTCTACTGAATTTCTTTTAAATACTGTTAATCTTTTTAAAGAATCCTACTGGATTTTTTTAATGTTGCACTCGAATAGTGTTATTGTAGTAGTGTTGTTTGTAGTATCTATGTAATAAGAGTTATTTTATACTAGTGGGAATAAAAACAATGGAAGGAAAAAACGTTTGAACTTTGTTAATGATTGGAGTTGGAGTTGTATAGATAACAGCTCCATAGAATGTAGAATACAGATTTCGGTATCGTTTAATCCGGCCTTATTCTCGATAATAACTACGTCCTACGAGACCAGTAAACTTTGTACATTCCCGTCTCAACCAATAACGCAAGAGATTTCTGGTATTATTGATAAAGGGATGATAGATAGACTCACAATTCACAATTTTCTGCTTTAGCTTTGTTAGCAACGCGTGGTTTGTTATTGTAAGTCTTTTTGCTTCGCAATTGGTTACAATGGACATATGTCGAAGCGAGCGTACTCTTTCGTACTCTTTTGTGTGGGATTAAGAGTTAAAATCGGACAATAGATTCCCTAGGAAATATTCACTACGTATTCAATGGTAAACAAAGGTTTTACAACTAAACGCACTGCTATACTGTTCTTACCTCACTTTGATCGCGCTTAGAGCTACAAATTTAGAAAAGGCCAGGTTTTAGGCCCTAATTTCCCATGTAAATCTTAGCTATATATTGACTGTATGTAAGGTATTCTGTACATATAATTGTTTCTTAATTGTGTTCCCTATTTGACTGCAAAATCTAAGGCAGTATGTATCGTATTTTATGAATAATTTTGATTTGGATATAAGAATTATACATTAAATGTCTGTGTGAGGTGGCGCCTATCCCGGAATGTATTTGGAAATATTATTGACTCCGGCTCAGCTATTTCAGTTAATAAAACACAGACTGTTTACTCAGCAAGATATACTACCGCTTTCGTCGAGAGCACTCCATTCTTCCATCGGGTTTGGTTAAAATCTAGTGGAGTAGCTATGCGATTTATAACCGGTGGTATCAACTAGGGCTTATATGAAGAGCGTTGTAGGTTAGTTACAGTGTTAATTTATAGTAAAAGGAGATTTCATTACTTTGTTTATTAAGGTTTAATATCCAGTTGATTGGTGTATTACAATTTGATTGTGAGGCTCGTGTAATTTTTTAACCGTGTTTAACTGATGCTTTGTTCATTTTGACGGCTATATTTACTTTGTGTACAGTTTGGATATAGTGTATTGTAAAGGTTGCATTACACTTACTCTAAACATGCTATGGAATGGCGGTTTAAGTTTCTCTTTAACTGCAATGTAGATGACTGATGACTTATCAGATATGTCATATGATTCTTGCCCTGACTTACCTAATTCTATTACCCTCCGTGTTGAAATATTTACATGAAATCTGATACAGTGTAACTTGGTTATAAAGCAATCGTTGACGTCCATGCTATGCCATCGATAAAAGGCAGGGTCCCGGTTGAGATGAGGTTTCAGCGTTTGACTTTTGAAAAAAGAAGACCAGTTACCCCTCGCCTTTTATCCGATTTCGCGTGAACGTTGAAACAAAGTTAAACTGTATTGAATAAATCTGCTTTATTGTTGTGTTTTTTGTACCAGTACAATTACTAACTAATGAGATAAAGTTGTTTTTGTTTTGCAGGTTCATTTCACAATTATTTCATAGATATGGCAAACCATTTTGCGATGTAATTACAAATACTATAGTAACTTCAACAAGCACTGTCAGGCTGAACATTGTATATGGATATTATATGAAGCGAAAATATGACCCAAGAATCAACCAGAGAATCTCGTGAGGTCCGACTCTCAGAACTTCATGAAGTTTGCGCTTCGGGAGACATCGACGTACTGGAGGAAATGATGAAGACAGGCAGATACGAGCATGTCAACTATAAGGATCCTGACTGGGACGAAAGAACGCCACTGCACTGGTGCTCAATGAAGGGTAAGTTCGTATATCAGCTGCTTGAAGTTTGAGGGTCTTTAACGGGATAATTTTTATCTCACAATGACTGTCTTAGCAACATTGAACAAGTTTATATTACCGTTTTGTATTCCTCTACAATTGATATAGCAAGGTTTATATGGCAGCAAATGTTGAAATACCTCTTCCAACACTCAAAAACTCTTCTTCAATGCAAATATATATATAGTACACAGAATGCATACAAATATTATTGTGCTCCACGGACACTGCATAGTTGTTTAATAATATTTTGCGCAACATTTGATAAATTGAAATATATTCAGGTTTTGCCTAAGGTCCTATTACAGCTTGCCCTGCTGTCATTATAAGAGTGTGGTTACAATTCCAGATCCTGTGACTGTACTATTTTTGCAATATTCTACAGTTTTTAATACATTTCAATAAGAATTACTCCATCCGAAGTTTCTGAGTTACCAACTTATCTTGCAGTCCGATAATTGTAATATTTTGACCTTCCTTAACACAATTTATTTCATTTTTCAGGAAAGGGAGATATGGTGAGGCGCTTAGTGGACAAAGGCGCTCATCCGGGACTTCGGTCATCCTGCGGTTGGACTGCAGCACATTACGCAGCCGAAGCTGGAAGAACAAATGTTCTGAGGTGAAACACAATTACATACGAAAATTTATAATGGCTAATGAAATTTTCCAATCAACTTATTCGTAAAAATGTTTAATACATTTTTTGAGAACGCTACATCTTCTGAATTCCCCGATGGATCGAAGAGATCTTTACGGGGACACTCCACGAAGAATAGCTGAAATCTATGGTCATAAGGAAGCAGTGGAATTTTTGAAACTGTAAGTGTTAGTCAGATGTGCAGCAGTATGTTCAGCAACTACCTTGGAATATGGTAAAATATGATGAAATGACTCCATAGAGTTTCATAGCATAACACAAGTTGTTTACTTGGGCTCCACCTCTTGGCAGAAGTTTTTTGTCCTGCAAGATCTTTGACTTTGAGTTTCTTTTTAGGGCTAACTGATGCCATACGCGCAGTCTAATAATAGTACTATATTGGCAACAGCATTGCTTTACTTTTAAGATACTAAGATTCAACAGGTAGATCAAAAATTATTATAAATCTTTCCTTGTTCTAATTACTCCTTTTCGTTAGATAGCTGATGGAATGATCCCTTCCGTAAATTCTATAAGTTGTGCTTTTCGCAAAATGACAAACTCAGCATTGTTTGTATGTGATTCTTCTGATATTTTTACATGTTCACAGAGCCGAAACAGAATATCGAGATAGAAGAACCAATGCTGAACTAATTGGCGAAGTTGAACCTTATGATGACGAAGATATGGAATGGTGCATTAGAAATAATTTCGTTCCCGATTCTTTTCTATCTGCCGATGATTTAAGTACAGGTATATGCTAAACTCTCATTACTAGATACGTTACTAGTATATGGCGGCCCACTGGAGGCTCAAACCTTTTGTAAGCTAGACAGAAACCCATATCGCTCCCCTAATCTTAGTCCAATGTCAGTTATGAAGTATTATACCAATTATGCTGCTGCATTCTGACAAATACGTTCATACAATTCATTTTAAACGCTACTTTCCATCCTGCAATTACTTTTTTATGTAAACATCATAATGATTATGCTATAGTTGAAAAACTGTTCTCATTCTCAGGAAATTTTCCTACCCTCATTCCCCCAAATATTATCATTTGAAGCAGTATTTGAATATAATACGGGCCGTAATTTAAGTATGCTTTGAACGGATAGGGATATATCCATATTTCTGCTTGGTTCGCAAGGGAGCGTTAAGCGGTTCTAAATCTTATTTGATCCACCCGGTCAACCAGGGATCCCGGACCCGGGTTTTCTCCGTCATGCATTATTCTGGGATTCAGCTGGACCCTGGTACAGGTAAAGTCTGGTAAAGGTACCCCTGAAAATGGCGACATTATATCGAGAAAAACAACCAAACAAAGCTTACTATTACCGTATAGATTGAATTATCCTATTAGTCTGTAGTGACTTAACATGTAGAATATATATCCTGCTATATATAACTTGAGTTCTTGATCTAGATTTAACGGGCACCTTCTCACTGAAGAGTTACTCCGAAAGCATTGCCTCGTCAAAAAGAAGCAGTCGTCGTTCAAGGCATTACGGTAAAACTTCAACCAAGTCAAGCGAAAGAAAAAGTTCGACTAAAAGTACGCGACAAAAATCCGCAGAATCGTCGAAACAGAGCGAGCATACGGATAAGAAGGGTCGGAAAAAGAGCCTTACGAAAAACGTCCATAAGAAATCGTTAGGGAGAATATCAGAAACGAAATCTCCGCCAACAAAGCAAAATTAACATTTCGGTAAATATGCATTTGATCACACATATCTGATGTTTGGAAACGAGCCGCATTCTAATTGCTTCTCCACCAAAAACAGTTTCCTTCTTGCCAGGCGTATGAAGTATTAGTAGGGCAACGTTTAGCAACCCATTTGTATCAATCAAATCTTCGTTTGTGTATGTTTGGGAAGGTGTCTATTCGTAGTGTCACTTATCATGTGAAAGACATAAGGCTAAAAAGCAAAATGGTTTTAATAATTTCAACAGTTGGTAAATTTGAATAATCACTCAATATTTTAAAACATTCTACTTAATAGTCATGAAGTAGTCACATATTCTTTGTTGGAACAGCATTTAACCGCACAGCCAGAGGCTTAACTGAGAACAACTTTTGAGCGAACATTTTTGAGTTCGTTGTCGCTACTGGAAACGAGCGAAATTCCAATATGATGGATTTGTATATCTGCTGTGTGTAAATTGTAATGCTAAAATACGTGTACGAGCTAATTCGTAAAACGGTGGACGCTTTTCTCTATTCAATTAGAAGGAAGTTACCATTATAATTTGACCGCAATCATATTTGGAATTGCAGTGATTGTGCTCAATGCAGTAGCTTATCAAAATAAACGACCGCATGATATTATCGGAAATAATTCCACCTGTTGTCAATTTACTAAATTAAATTGACCTATCATCGAGTGACCAAAGCTTCAACCTACCTAAAGGTTTGTAGAGAGCTAGGGTAAACAATTCGCTTATAAATAAACTGCAATCTCAACCACACTATCAAGTCTTTTCAGCGATAGAAAATACACGTTCTGATACAATATATTCTTCGAACAGAATTCCATTTATACAAATCTATATACAAAAAGATATTACTGCTATTAAAGTACAAAACATCCATTTTTTTTAATCAATTCACTATCTCATTAAAGTAAGAGGATTTATATAAATGTTAAATTATAAAATCATTTTCATCAAATGCAAATATGCATATATTTTTGCACAATAGTACTTTACACTTGTTTGCAAAAAGGAATATAATGAGAAAATAGATGCTGTTACTTTTTAAATCTACTAAAATATGCAAAGTCAAACTCCATTCTTTGTACTGCACATGAAAATGTACTTCTTGAACAGACCATAATATTTGTTCCAGAATTCCTGGATTGTTCGGGAGTAGAGTAAGGGATTGAGGGCACTATTAACCGGAAGAAGTCCAATAGCCGAAATGGAATAGGCTCTTCCGGGTATATTGTAACCAGCCAGCTTGCAAAATCCCATAATGCATATCGGTATCCAGCATAAACAATCCGTCACAATAAGTAGGGCGATTCTACATTGCATTTCCGAAGTATTATATGCAGATTTAGTGATTCTTGAGGGACTGCCACTAGACCTACTATCATCCGTTATAGTCTTTGCCTTGGTTTTATCGTCTGCATTATTCCTAGCCTTCCTACAAGTTATATAATCTAACAAAAGTTTTAATCGAGGATATTGGATTGTGTTTCTATCAGGATTGTGGGATGCATGCAAAGAGGTTTCACATGAATCACAGACGGAGATTGCTTTGGTTCCTTTCTCCTTATCAGTAACATTCGAATTGGAAGTGGATGCCCTTAAAATCGAAGTCGAGTGGAAATATATAATGGAATATGCAATTCCCATGTACAAAACCGCAATGAAAATAAGGCACAGAAATGCGACTGTGTACCACCATCCTACGTCATCAGTTGTGACGTAGAGTTTGGGAATGCAAACGCTGTGGGCGCTGTAGAATCCAAAAAACTTCCAGTTTGAATAATAAGCAGGAGACACCTGATCTACATAATCTACTACATTCCACCAAGACATCTGTGATTCTTGTAAGCTTTCTGCTAATGGTATGCCAGTCAAATCGGCAAGAGTTCGCACAAACTCGTCTGCATGAACAAGGTCGAGCACAGGGGGTCTAAAATGTGGAAAGGGTACCCAAGCTACCGAGGCGAAATAGTATTTGACATGGGGCGCACTGGGTAACACCGCCAGAAATATGGAGGTCATCCAAGCTATAATACAAAATATCCAAAGATTCTTTTTCTGTAGATAAGCGACTGAAAAAGGCCTGACTACCGTATAAAGCCGCAGTGTGGTCAGAGCTACCAATGTGTACATCGACGTCTGACTGGATATCATCACGATCATACCAAGCAATTGGCAACTTATGCTAGTTCGCCAAATTTTGTCAAATGCCCAGTACCCTTCTTGTTTTGATATTGAAACGCTAGCGAGGGACAATAAGTAAACGCCCATTAGGAAATCAGCAAGGGCTAAATTGAGCACCAGACCTCGATTCCAAAGTTTTATAATTCTTTGCCTCTCCGAGATTTTTATGGACGCTCCCGTATGAGTTCTACCCATGCTTTTTCTTCTAGAATTTAAGGTTTCCTGTTGTTTTTCTTTGCAGGATATTGAAGACATGAAACGAGTAGTCGCTCGTTTCAATTTTCCATTTTTAGAAACCGTTATAAAATTTCTAAGGTTGGTTATAATTACCATGCTATTTCCCAACACAGATACAATTCCTATAGTCCACATGAGCAAGCGTAACGGCCAGTCTTTTATCATGCTGTCCTTCGAAGCCATTGTTGATTCGGCGTAGTCTTCAGGCCACTCGTCGCTTTCATCTGCACAGTCAGCAACACCGTCCATTACCGCTGTTCTATCCACGTAAATCGTGTTTCCTGATTCGCAATAAAACCGTCCAGGACATGACATCTCATCTTCCCTAGATGAACAGTCAATGACACCGTCGCAATATTGTCCACTTGAAATATGATCCTGGGTAGTTCCTTCTATGACCAGAGGAATATTGGAGAACATTCTGAACAGCTCATCCACTGCAGTGGGTGGAGGAAGATGTCCTGACGGAATGTGGTTTTCAGAGTTTCCCAACTGAAGCGGGAGAGGAATTGGAATTAGGCCATCCCTCCATGGGTCGGTGGTCATATTATTAGTCGCATTTAGGAATATGTCAACAATTTTCTGGCGTATAAACGGAGGGGGGAATCTGCCTCGAGAGAAGGCGGGAGGAAAGTGGGGCCATCCCGGGGTAGACATCCCGATTCCTTGTTCTTCGCCATGGGGTATATTGGATAATCCGAAAACACTTAGGTGCGGAGCAATGCGATTGTGAAATCTATTACTTAATCCAAATGGGGGCGGAAAGCCGTAAGGAGGAGGTCCTATTGGTGGAAAAAGATTTGTCCTATTTAAAATCCACTCTTCATCTTTGAAGATTCCTTTTAGGCCTCTCGAAAGCTGGGTACAAGTTATCGTGATGTTTTTACGGTCATTTCTCACTGGGAAGTTTAATTGATTTTCCCTGTCGGTAATACTGTAATTGATTCTGTTGAAGTTGGTACGGTTATGAAAAGATGTTGATAAAGCGAGTATTTGGCGAAATGTATCGGATTTCTGGTGATTGTACATCATTCGTGATCCATTTCGGTTAGAAGAATTTAGTTTGGAAGCAATATCTAAATAAATAAAATATAGTTCATAAGTATTATCAGTTTTCATATTCAAGAAATTATGTTCATATCTCTTTTCTCTTTCAGATCTAGGATCTGGGATATATCATAGCTGAAGTGAAAAGAATAAAACTATACCGTCATACCAGTAATCTAATGATTGTAATTCTTTATTGTATATGTATGTATATGTATATGTATATTGTTTATTTATCCATTTAGTGATACTAACCAGAATCCGGAAGCGACATGAAGGCATGATTGCAGTACATCTCATCTTCTTCTGCTGCGCAGTCAGGCCGGCCATCACACACTTTTGATTTTTGAACGCAAACTCCATTGTGATCACCAGAGGTTTGCAGTCTAGTGGTGTTAGCCGAACAAAGGATTTCTCCTGGTGTACAGTGGACACACGGATCTCGGACACCAGAAATAGGATTCAAGACTGAGGGAATACATGCCCTCTTACTGAAGTCAATGGCGTTATCTGCAAATTGCGATTCCCACAAATCATGGAATTTTTGTCGAATGATCTTACGCTGTTCGACCACAGTCGGAGGCAGCCCTATCCCTTGATCGTCTTGGTCAAATTTGGAAAGGATCACGTTCGAAAATTTGCTGTTTTTGAATTTTCGTTTCTGCAAAGGGCAAAGATATTCGTCCGACAAGTCAGAGCAATCAAATTTACCGTTACAAACGAAATGTAAAGGGATTGCGCGTGATCCATCGAGACAAGTAAAATGTAAGTTTTCTTGCTTATTCCTTTTTCCCAGTCTCTCACCATTCCTCATACCGTATCTTTCACTAGGGAATCCATCTGAGAGATATAGCAACTGAAGTTAGAGTCCTAATAATTTAATTCTGGACCTAGGGTGGACTGGCCGTAAAGGCATTCGGACAATGCCCGGTTGGTTGGATACAAATAGGCCAACGGACTTACGAAAAAAACTAAATATCCCGCTAAATATCAAAAGGTCTCCCTTGATGGACTAATAGAACGACCAATAGTAGGTGATGAATGCCTTGGTCGGTTTTGAAATCCAGTCCGCCCCTGCTTCAGCCTAAGTTGAATAGAGATTCAAGAACCATGTTACTCTATGTTTTTTTTTCAAGCACCTTCAGACCTTATACCCTAATTCGTTTAGCATGTACGTGTAGATGTAACACTGTTCACAGTTATATATATTACGAATTAGAATACAAAAGTACTTACCGACTATGGTTAAAAGTAGAAAAATGGATGAAAATACAAAGGAAAATTCCATCTTGTTGCTAAGGCCCTAACTGTTCAAACACTGTCACAAGCTAAATCTGGAGATCTATTTTATTCTACAAAGGTATTTCTACCTTACCTACTATCTTAAATCGTAATATTACCTTTACACTTTAACAAGCTACGGAAATGAATTCTAAATATAGTGTAACATGATCAGTATGTTTTATAAATTCCAGGGAATAAGACTGCTACTACAGTTGAAAATAAGGAAGCCTATTGTTCTTCTGATCCAACGAAAGGGTAAAGTTATATAGACGGTGTTATTATACAGAATTATCAATCATTTAATCACGTCAGTAATCAAAAAGAGGTATCACCACCATTCCCCAATATTTATAACTTCTAACTGTTGTAGCTAACATTCGTACAAGCTAGTGTTTCCCGCAGGCTACATTCTATAAATGACACAAGCCACAAATAAAGTTATTCTCAAATTTCGGGAAATAATAAATAACCTTCTTCAGGTATCTGACACGGCACTATTTTGAATTCAAATTTCAACATTGGCCCTTGGTCTAGACGGAATGGAGTTCAGATATAAGCTACTCAGTAAATAAAAATACCCTGTACCTTGCTTTTACCGAAGAATATTAAAATTTTGAATCATCCCGATTGACAGTCAATAAGTTAGTTGGGTAAATCACATGCAAGTTTCTACGTTGTACCTTTCAAAATATCCTATACAGTACTGTCATGAAACTAATTAGTAGCAGTCTGTGGAAAAACTTATAAAAAAATACTAAGCTTATTATCACATTGTAACATGTTATGCCTTCCTCTTTGCAGGAGCAAGCACCCATAGTTAATTTAGTCTTCAAACGTGGTTATAGCTGACTCACTGTGAAAAACACTCAGCAAGCTGTAAAAAATTGCGCGCCATGATTTCAAATTTGAAAACGTGATGATGCAAACACTACTTACTACATTTTCTATGTATTATTAGTCTTAACAGTTTTTGAGCCTGAGGGCCTATGCTTGTTGCCAAGATGAACGTGCACAACTAGGTACATACATTTACACAATTACAATCAAACTCATGATTGCAAAAGCACAATGGTACTGAATTACCTGAGGGATGAAAATTCGAAAAGGTTAAAATCTAACTACCAACAAAACTCAGTTATTATAAAAACAGTATTTTATGATTGTTGTCCATTGAAATAGGGAATGAATACAGAATGGCATATCTTTACTAATGCCAAAAATGAGGCGTTACATTGGAACCCTGCTAAAAAAAAGTTAGGAGTGCTAGCAATTATTCTCTGTTATATTTTGAAGAAATCTCTTCAAGTAACATATTACACTTATAACATACTACATTTATATTACACCGGTTGCGGTCTTTTCCTTCTCTGTTGTTCGTTCGTCACAAGTTAAGCGGACCGTATACCCGCAAAACCAGGTTACGCTTGGCTAGGTATGGGTGAGCTAACTTGTACAGTAATTCATCATTTCATGGAATGAATAAGGTAGTGACATTTAATTTTCCAGGCGAATGAAAAACAAAGTACAATGTCAATATTATTACTACTGTATTTATTATATTCCGTTATTTCAAACCATATACCCTTCTTCCTCCTTCTGAGTATTGTGTTATGCCATACAATATATAAGTTTAGAAAAACCAGATTACACACTATTAAAAATGGTCTCGTAAACCTCGCTAGGCTAGGTTTGAAGGTTAATTAACAGTAATTTTACCCCTTCCCCAAACCTAACCGAGTTGTACCGTAGCTACCCTAACCTAACCATGTGTAACTGGCCTTTCTGAGGTACTGCACTACTGCACTAAGATACAGTCAAGTACAGACAGACAAATATGGATACAGTTATCATTTGTTATATTTGTTATTAACTTATGAAGGGAAAGGTGTGAGAATTCAACACATGAGGATACATGTGTGTGGACGGGCAAGAAACAATCATTTAGCTTTTTTAGGTCAATTACCCTGGACATGCCCCGAATGAGCTTTTCACTGTATGTTCGCAATGCAAGTCCATTGATAGGCCTGTCCAGGCAGGCAGATACTGGGTCGATATTTCAGGTAAATTACACCGGACGTGCTCGGGCCACAAACAAAGTAAAAAAAATGATGTTTCCAGATTCTTATTTTGGCCGCCAGAGCGACCCTAATTAGGATTTTAATAATGCTGAGATTCAACTGGCGTTTAGGTGTTTGATAAATTGTTAGGTGTTAACCCAGAAGCGAGCAGTCAAAATTTTTGGAACCACAAACTGTATTATTCATTATACAGTAGATAAGATATTTTATTGTCTATCCATGTTTTCTTTGTGCATGTAGAAGTGTAGATTTCCTGTATGTTTGCAACGAGTGTGTTGGGGTGATGTCAAAACACAACAGTTACATGTAAACACTAGAAGAATCAAAATTCCTGTTATGCGTCACGGATGAAAAATATACAACTGCTTTTATCGTTAGTATAAATGAACAAAACAAAACATTTCGACCTATTTTCTATCAAACATCTGTTGTAGTCACTTGTTATGATTATAAACTTCTAATTCTAACTATTACAAGATTCGAGATAAATCACGGAAATTCAGCAGTACAATGCAAGTTCGTCTTTCGAACCTTTGGCCTTGAGTTATAGAATCATGTCCCCGCCCTAAGTTCGAAATTTTGTATTGTTTGGTTCGCTACATAGTAAACTTTGCAGTTAATACATTACTAGTTAATACATTAATAAGGTTCAACGGTTGTTTGTTCGGTTTTATCGAGGAAAAATTATCCATGACCGTTTGCTTCTTTTAGCGTGAATGGCCTTTCCATGTCTAAAATACATGCTACTTGAAGTCCCATGCAGCAGTAGACCGTTTAGTGTGTGCTTTGAACGGCTCAACGAGATAGCATGCTGTG
The DNA here is from genome assembly GCA_013436055.1 of Halocynthia roretzi. Lineage (NCBI taxonomy): Eukaryota > Metazoa > Chordata > Ascidiacea > Stolidobranchia > Pyuridae > Halocynthia > Halocynthia roretzi. Next base: position 104,404 of record QRAM01000002.1, on the reverse strand, counting down.
TCAGCGCTTTTACGCAATAAAGCTAGTGAAAGGATATTGCTGTAGTTAGCAAGTTTACAGTCTGAAAGTTTTTCTATTCTTCATTTATTCATTTTATGTGTAACCCCTCTAAGTAAGGCAGCTAAGCTATATGCAAAATGACAAAATTTATTTGAGGTTCTCAGGTATCTCTGGGTTTGATTGACCTGGCTAAGTATCACAAGCTTGTTGAGAAGTGACGGCAAATGTAGTACAAATAAAAATGTGTTGAAGAAGATAACTGATGGAATGCATGAGAAGGGGCATACTATGAATGAGTAAGAGTAGTTTAAGCGAACCAGTACAAAATGTTTTATGAAAACCATGAATTTTGTGACAAACATTTTGCTTGAAATATAGTATAGCTTATACTATACTATACCTAGCTATACTTGGTTATCGGTTTTGGTAATAGGAGAACGACAGCTGGATTCGTGTTCTGTATCAAGGTCTAGAAGCGCTAATATCTTTTTATCCAAATCTTTGCGCCACATCCCTCGAGTGTCAACTGAACCTCAGTGTTAACTGAACCGATCGCAAGCCAACTGAACCGATCGCAAGCCATCATTAAATTATAAAACTTAACATCTTTGAGGGCGTTAGCAAGGTCGTTAGAACGGAATCTGGTGTTATATGAAGAGTGCCTGTATTGTCTGTTTTATTGTTAAGAGAGCGTTTGGTCAAAATGATAACGGATGGTAAGATGCTAATATAAACACAAAATGAAAATGCTGGCACGCAGCCTTCTATGCTTGTAAGAGATAGCTAGAGGGCAATTCATATTTCGACAATATAAATAAATTCCTAGTGTTGGTGCAACCGGCCGGAAATCCTTTCGCGACCCACCTGGTCTGAAGTCATAACTGTATTTTACTTTTTGCTTATTCCTAGACTTAAGCTACTAAATATATAGGTAAAGCTGAAAAGAAGTATGAAGTACGATCAGGTTATTGTAAAAATTGGTGGTTATGGAAGATATCAGAAATTCTTTTATTTTCTGACTTTTATGACATCTGTACCAAATGGCCTCATCACGCTCATGTTCGTCTTTATTCACTTCCTGCCAGATTATCGTTGCTCAATACCACTCGTCGAGGTAGAATATATTCTTTGAATAAATTTCTCCCAGTGGGGAGGAAGTCTTTGTGTTGTTAGTTAACTATCTATTCCGAAATGATTGGTTCTTCACCTCAAGTCAAGGGACACTTACTAGTGGGATTAGCTTTAGGTACGATATTGACGAATATCTCTTTTTATTACGCAGAATTTGACAATGTCGGAGCAGCATCAACTACGTAACTACACTATACCTTGGGTGAAAGACAATCTTGGTAAATGGGGTCAAAGTTCATGCACTCGTTACAACTTAAGTGATTTCCAAGTCGAAAGTTTGATCCATTCGATTCAATCAAACGTCAGTTCAAATGAGGTGATGGGCAATTTCTCTGTGATAAAATGTGACAGAGGCTGGAAATACGACCTTGAACCTGGATTCCTCTCGGTTGTTACTGAGGTAAAGCACAATTGATGATAATTCAATAGTTTCTCACTATCTATATAATAACTTATTATTAGGGAATTTATTTTTCGTTTTCTAAACAAAAACTACTCTAGAAAAGTAGAGTAAAGTCAAATCTGACGTTGGTCGAAACGACATAACTCAAAGTGGCTAACCTAACATGGTCTGGTTAACATGGTATATATATATATATATTTGTGTAAATTCAAATTTGTAATATCTATCTGAAGGAAACGAAATAACCGCTGTTTAATAACATAGGTAAAACAGAATGGTCCTGCAATTATTCAGAACTCTCGCATTTTCATGTCAAATTCTAACATAACCATTACCATTCAATCAAGTTTTTACAGACTTTAACTATAATAAACGTAGCGTGATAATGAAAAAATATACAATAAATGGCTGGATGTTGATAAGTAAGTATTTGTATCGTGTTTTGTTAACACCCATAGCGTCCACCGCTTTTCTTCCCGATAATTTTCTAAAACTCATAACCTATCCAGCATATATCTTTTCCCATTTTTTTTTCGTGCAGTTTGACTTAGTTTGCGATGATGCATGGCGGGCTCCTTTAGCCGTGTCAATATACATGATTGGAATGGGAATTGGAACTTTCAGCGGGATTTTAGCAGACAGGTGAGGATAAAACACCAATTCTAATTCTAATACATTCCGGAAAATTTGAAATTAAACGTTATCTTAATAGTTTTTACCTCGTTTACCTCAATAGCTTCATCGGGGCAATAACAGTATAATCTTTACTGCTAAGAAGATACACAGATTCTGCTTTTATTCTATAAAACCATGAACATTTGTTTCACTCATATTTGAATGACTGACTCGACCTTAAGATTAGAATAATTTCAATTCAATTAATATATATATTAATACATTCCCACATATGCAAGAATGTGCCTATGTAGAAAAGTACTAGTTAGTACTGCAGATCATTTATTTATTCCTTGAACATCGCTTTTCTTGATCGTTAAGAGTTTATATTCACAAATAATAATTTCTGTTTGAACTTCGCTTGAATGCTCTTTCAAATTACAATTATGATTACACGACAGAATATATATAGCAAAAGGTTTGTAACGTGACTCCGTCATCAGCTAGATAAACCAGAATTCAATTAATAGAGAATTTAAATTATCCCCACTTTCGATGTATAGACGATAGCGGCTAAAACCTAAAATACACTTCAGAACGTAGGTTTGATTTATACATTATATTATTTATATTTATACGTGTCAGCTTCAAACTATTAAAAATTCTATTAAAATTTAGAGTTGGTAGACGTCCAGTGTTTTTGTGGTCTACATTTCTGCAATTTCTCATCGTTGGTCTCTCGGGATTCTCGTGGAATTACTTGAGTTACGTATTATGTATGTTTGCTACAGGTCTGGTTGGTCTGGTTAACTTCTTAGTGGCTTTTGTTATGGGTGAGTACACGCTTTCCATTCTAGCTTTGCGCATACTAAAGAGCACAGGCGCCTGTGAGAGCACCGAGAGTAATTTCTTGAGGGTCAAGCTCAATTTTATACTGTTGAAATGCAGAAAAATGATAAACCCTATAGCCTGCATTTGAGGCTTAAGAAATACAGCGGGATTACTGCGATTTTTTTATGACTGGACATTAATATTATGTTATTATGATTGTGTGGAGGGTGATCCATGATGAGTTTACATATAGTGGGATCTGCTTATACTTTGATTAATATTCCTGAGTTTTCTTCTGACATTGTGCTCTGTCGCTTACTTGTCTCGTCTTCCTTCATGACATGACATACTATGATATTTACTGGATTGATTGAGCCGAAATCTTGACTTTTATATTTTATTTTGGACACAAAATAGAAATAGATTTATTCCCACGACTTGGTAGTAGAGCATTTGAGTCATGTCTGTGTGTAATGCTAACATGCAACCCGTACAATACTCTCTGTCTTGCGACCCAGTTTGACTCCCAAGAGACTGTAGATGTAAATATATCCAGATAGAAAACTTACATCGTTATACATTTCAGCCACAGAAAGCATGGATTCTAGTCACAGGAACTACATGGCAATTGGTCCCTTTTTAGCATTTTCACTTGGCTATATGCTCTCTCCTGTTGTCGGCTACTTGCTGCAAAACTGGCGATGGTATATGCGGGCAAATGCAATGATTGGAATTTTTTACATTCCCTACTATTGGTAATTTTCATAAAATCCCCCTAATTTGCGGGCCCTGTGTTAACAATGTGGTCCTTAAAACGAACTAAATAAATGAATTTTATTTCATGTGGCACAGGTTGATGCCAGAGTCTCCACGTTGGTTGATCACTAGAGGTCGAATAGACGATGCGAAGAAAGTTCTGGAAAGGATCGCAAAAGTGAATGGAAAATCTATCAATATGGAAGAAATGTTCAAGGATGGAGTTGAACTAGTACACTAATGTTATATGCATTATGACATATTTAACTTAACTCAAAGCAGCAGAGTCAGCTATTTATTTTTTTAGTCAATTATCTGGTATGGTCCGACTAGCAGACGAATAGCTCTTCTGATTTTATATTTCATAACGCGTACCCGTAAAACACAACCACGACTCACTTGGAATACATATGGTAGGATTTGAGCACCACGCAGTGTGAATGGTTCTTTTGGGGTTGTATTTGATCAACCATGAAATGGTGAAATCTACTTTTCACAATGCCGAATAATGAAGAACCAAGTAAAATTAGGCAGCAATTTCCAGCCCACTGAGCTTGTTTTATATTTTTGTGTAACTACTTCCTATAGTACCGTACTAAATAACCAAATATTACACATTCACTTGATAATAAACCAAATAACTTTTAATTACGATAGGAAACTCCACCCAAAGGAAAAGATAATAACGAAGCCAATTTCCTCCACGTATTTTTGCACAAATCCATGCTCATGCGACTCATTACTATTTATTTTGGCTGGTGAGTAGGACTGCAAATATAATTTTGAGCCGAATCACAATGAAACGAAATCTTAAATCCCCAATCTATATCCTTTGTTTTATGTTTCCCGAAGGCTTGTAACTAGCATGGTTTACTACGCGCTCTCTCTGAACACCTCAAATTTCACTGGAAATAGGTTTTTAAATAGCCTCTTTTCAGCTTTTGCTGAATTCCCAGGATACGCATTGTCGTGTCTCATGATCAAGTGGATTGGTAGACCCAGAACTATCTTTATCTTCATGGGAATTGCTGGATTAACTTGCACCCTTGTGCCCCTAATCCAAGAAGCTGGTGAAAGACTTATTGTACAATTACTTTTGCGTAGTAGCCAGTAGCCTCTATTTTATTATGTTAACTTCGCTTATTCAGGCTATGATGTAGTGGCTACGGGATGTGCTATGATTGGGAAGGGATCAATCTCTGTCTGCTTCTATGCTGTGTATATCTTGGCATCTGAGCTTTCACCCACTTTGATAAGAAATACTTCCTCGGGCTTGGCATCTGGATGTGCGAGAATTGGTGGCTTCGTTGCACCCTACCTTCTGTTTGCAGGTAAATAAAATTCAGTAATACTCCACGGGTCCAGAGGCCAGGACGTGAGTCGATGATTTTAAAGAATAATTTTGTCATTACGCTTGGAATCACTAACACTATCCTTCTTAGATCCCATGGCTAAAACAGACACAGTTAGGAAATTACATTATTCAAATTTAATCAGCCCTCTCGTTTTGCTCTAGGTATTGAAATTCACCCTTCAATCCCTTTCTTTGTCATGGGATGTCTTGCCTTCATTGCTTCGGTGTTGACATTACTATTCGTTCCCGAAACTAATGGTGTTCCTATGCCAGAATCCAGAAAAGATGCAATTGATAATCAAAGGTATTTTATCTACTGTATGTACACGCTTGTTTATATGTGTAGTATTTCACCAAGGGCTGGCTTGCACACCAAGTCGACTTGTTATTATCCAGCCCGTATACCTTCAAACGCGATATTTTTATTAACTATTAATTGCAATAATTCAACCATTACACTATGACCGACATACCTTTTCTATAACTAGTTTCATATTTTAATATTTGTCACTTCACATCGAAACTCCACCCTGAGTTTTGTGTTATATGATACAAGATATAGCTAAAAAACACTTTAGTATATCATCCTACCTTTCAGTCGCACACATTTTCGCACAGAAGCACCCAAAGTTCTAGTATTTCAGTAGGCATATTTTCAGCAACCCAAATTCCACTGCTAATTGTTTTGCACGCGTTATGCCATGTTCCACGAAAAACTTATTTGAAAAAATATCTTCCAAACCTTTCTTCGTTTTAAAACACCACACTGCTTTACAGAATCTACGGTTTTCGATTCTGGAAAACTATGGGGAAGCAGAGCAGATATTCTGAAAACCTCATTGCAGGAGAGATAGAAGAAATGATGACACTGCAAAATGGTCAGATTTAATAAAGCATCTACTGGATTTTTATTATGCATAATTAAATACTACTTGTTCATTACTATGTTCCAACCGCAATCTTTTTTAATGGGTCAACGTAACGCTAGTATTCTATATTCCTTCTGTTATGCTGTTCATTATTGCGGTTAAGCCCATGTTTAAAGACATCACTCGTTGTGCTACAACTGGACACAGTTTAAGAATTATTCCCAGAAAATCAGCAAAGGCGAGCACATGATCACAAACACATGGCGTTGCGCGCCTCTGTTTTGCTTGCTTGAGAACCAGCAGAACCAGCAGAACCAGCAGCGTTAAGACTGCGAATGTACGCTGGGAACGGTTTATTATACGCTCTAGTAATGCACTGTATACTGCATTATTTTGTTTCAGTGTGTGTTTATTGTACAGTAATATTTAAAATAGTTTTTAAATGTTACCGTTATCTTAAATATATTTTAACGAAATATTTATGTAACACGTCATTTAATTGTGTCGACGTGACGCTGTAAAGATTGTTGCAACTTTTGCACTGATTCTAAAATTAAATTGCCAATTAATAATAATTCTATTTGTATCGCAGCGACCATAATCGTGTCGAGTTTTTGAAATCTTTTGAAAAAATCTATCTTCTATTCTAAAGTACTCTCAAATTTGCAACAGCTGGGGGGAAACTCGCGTTAGGAGTCACTAGAGAGTCTAGTAACAATAAATTATGTTGGGTAGAGGTGGCTCATGCGTATGATTACGAGAAAACACTAATACACTCTGCGAAGTCATCTTCCAACTGAATAAATACACTACACTGCAAATATTAGGGAGATCTTGATATGGTCTTTAGCATCCAGGAGAGTCAGCGCGAGAGATCAATTTATCGTAGAATTTACCCATTTTCCATTGCAGTAACATCACTTATTTAGTTATTTTATCATAAGAAAATCCAAAATATGGAAGAAATGAAAGTACGTCAGCGGTACGATGATTATTCCCGCGTATACCAATAAACAATGCCGTACGAAAGCGCTTAGCGAGTGCTCCTGCTAGCGTGCCAATACTTGTTATTGTTTGGATTTGAGTCGAATGGCAATAAGATCTGTCCTTACGATATTTGTCTTCTAGAATATATTCGTTGATTTAGTCCTGTTATAATGACCACAAAGCGTGCACTGTTTATAATAAAAACTATATATCGTTGGACCTAAGGTAAAATTGGTTCCATTAAGAACCTATCCACGACGTTAAGTGGCAATATATTGTACTTGATTTGTTTTGGCTGCTGGAGCTAGACATAAAAATGAAAAACTAATTTTAATGATAATTAATCAAGTAAGCTTTGACCTATAGGTGAAATCCAACAAGGTAATGAAATAATTGTCTTCATTCTTAGTCGTATATATATATCTATATCGAACAATTCTATGGGCTCATGTTGAGGCCCTTATAATGTGATGATTACGAACTTCATGAGATTAAGGAGCAAAGCTACTCGTAATTTTGAAACCTCGTTAAGTGAATCCTCGTGAATTCAGATATTGAAGATATCTCGAATGGGCAAGAGGATTTAACTCGTAAGCTCGCTCTAAGCGCAATAATAACATTTCCCCTCGAGAGGAATGATGGAATCTTGCTTAAAGAGGCGTTAATAACAAGCGTATAATATTATTACAAGGACTGGGATGGATAATTAGTATTATTCGATTCGCTTAATGCGTAATCTGCCAACCCTATTAGGAAATTATTACAAGGGAACAAGTCTGATTTTATGCGCCTTGATAACACTTAGAAGACTGACTAGCAATTGATTCTCAACAATACATTTTGAGTTAACACGAAGAAACCAGTGTCGCTTTATCATCGCTGTGTTAGTAAAGCGTGCCGGATAGTATGTAGATCGGAAAGTAACGCTGTTATCTTATTTAAAATAAGAATAAGTGTTGGTAGAGTGGCTGGCTTAGTATATTTGTAAAGTAGCCATAAGCAATAGTAGTATTAGCAATGTTAATTCGGAAAATACCAATATAGATTATAGCGTGATAATAAGCACAGTAACGCTTGAGCCTAGAAAAGTTTAGTATCAGCACCAGTTGATTGAATAGTGTTATAGTGAAAACAAAGGCTCGCGCGTGATAGAATATGTATGGATTGGATGCTCAGATATTTAGAGCCACAAGCAGAGAAATTGCCTCCCAAGGGCGGTACCTCTCTACTAGTATAATATTTCCAATGTTGCGTTAATAATGCATTCCAACCATCACGGATTACGATCTGGTAGATGCGACCAAACTCTATGCAGTATCCTAAATATATTTGAAAGTTTGTCAGTGTGTTTGGTCGCCCTCTCCCAGACCACCTAGCTAAATTGTTGTAGTGAATTAGCGCGCAGGTCAAGAGCCCGGGTACGCATCGTAAACGCATCGTAAACTGGCAACATAACGCGTCCAGTCAAACAAGCAGTAATTCATAACTGTTTTATCCGCCCCGAACTCATTTTCTATATCGTAACCAATGTAGAATGCAAGTGTGATTCCAAACATATCAGCCGTATTATGAATGAACTCAAATTCAAATATTAAGCCCGGGCATGATCAGAGAGATCATTGACAAGTGTCTAAAAATGTGAGACAATTACCTATGGGGCGGCTATTTGCCCCAGGGCCCACCGCCGTTTTTAATCGCTCTGTGGGCGTACATCTACGACACATAGACATACAATCAGACAACCCGATGTTGCGAGATATTCGGGAGTGTTACGAATTACATGTTTGACAGAGAGAATACACTAGTCTGTTAAAGGCTTAGGTGGTCAAGGCCGGTACTCTCTGTTGGTATATACATTTTATTTATGTTATTTGAAAACTATAACATGCTATGTCCGGATTGCCTAAGTACCATCAAATACAAAAATTGCGCTTAATATTATTCTATTCAGTAGAGTACATTATGAAAAGAATTACCAGTATTGTTATTATAATATAAATTATTGTATTCTGGTATTGTGTTCTATTACAGCCACATAGCAGAATACATTCATGTTCTATAAAGGCGTGAAGAATGTTACGATGTTAACGAAACAATGAAACACCGGAAATTTGAGCCAAGTTCTAATTACGGTCGATTTCTAACAGCATTTAAAAGTCTTTTGGTATTCTTCGAATTACCATTTCAAAATACAAAAGTGTGTTTATTGAGATACGGAGGAACAAGGACAGGTGATATTATTTATTACCTGCGTTACCAACAAAGCAGTCGGTTCTGTTATTTGATACTTATTTTATACAATGGAGCCTGTCGCCTCTCGCATTCTTTCTATCACTCTACCATATTAAATATATTTCGGAACAATATATGCGTTACCTCTAGCTCGCGACCCTTTTGAAATGATTTTTATTGTGTCTTCCAACATACAAAAGTCATCTAAGATTGCCCTGTATATTGCAAGAACTTGTCGTATTACCTTTCGAATTCTAAATGTTTTCTATAAAGCGATGAGACGTGTTATTCGATGAATGTTAGAATTGTTTCAGAAATCCATGTTTCAAGCAGATTTTCAATAACCTATTCGAGATCGGGTTACAAGTTTAGACAGATGACAAATTGCAAATAGATATACGCTACATAGTTAATGGTGAATGGTAATGGCTAATAAATTTACCCTGTTGTTGTTATGCTAATGTAGTAGGATCGAGATTTGAGTTGAGCGTCTCGTGAGTTGTTCAATCAAAAATATGATAACGCGTTTGGTTGAGAAGACTTCTTTGCAGTTATTCTATTAAGGACTGTATATCCTCGTGTATTAGTTGAGTATTGAAGCATAAACTAGCTCAAAAACTAGGAGTCGACTAATACACCGACCATAAAGTTTTTGATACACTACGGTGACACTATTAGCAAGCGATATATATAGGCTAAAACCTGAAATACAAATCTTCTTCTACTTCGGTATATACGATGGTTTGTCGAAATACTTATATTGCTACATTTGTACAGTGTTGTATTAATCGTCAGCGACGGTTTATTGAGACATTGTAACAGTAAGAGATCTTCTGCAGATACTTGGTTTGTGTATTGTAGTGTAGTGTAGTTTGAGGAGAGCGGTAAATTTTAACGATCTTACAAAGGATATCAAACAATTGACGGTAGTTGTTAATGTATAGACGTTTTAACATGATAAACTCACGTTTCATTGTGTCTTGTGAACTACGTAAGTGAGCAGGACTGGTTAGAATATGGATGAGTTAATACTCAGAACAGTGGTCGGCAAGCTGTGGGCCGCGGCCCAATTGGGCAGCAACTTACTTGTTGCTCGCTGCAACAACTAACTTTATTCCCGACTTTAATACCGATGACTGCAAGCAATTTCACAAATCGCACTGATTGATGTAATAGACTAGTAAATAGGAATCTTTTGTTACTTACTTTGAACTTACCTGTGTTTCACTTTTACAGTTATCAGTTATCTAGTAATAGCTGCTGTGGTATGTTTCACATGTAATGCTCGGCCTTCAATTATTACTGAAGAGAGAATTTAGGATATCGTAATAAAAGTTTGCCGACCTCTGCCCTAGAATATGAGGAGCCGCAGAAATTATATCGTATGGGTGATACATGCAGAGCCGCACCTAAGGTATGACCAGTGGTATGTTTCCTACACTAGATTTCTGTTAAAGTAAGATATGCTCTCAGATTGTGAAAAAGGAGAATAAAATGAAAGCATGTGGGTGCAATTGTTATTTTAATGTAGTGGCATAATTTTCGAATTAAGATAACAACTAGTCTGACTTGTATTCTCGAGTTAAGATTAATTTATTACAAAGATGGGCGTCAGGGGCTCAATTTCAGTGCTTACCATAGGCGCTATATTCCTAAAGGTACGCCACTGTATGTATGGTGTATGTGATTATTGTTATTATATGTTATAAAAAAGCGAAATATATGAGTTAAGGTAATGAACTCGGCTAGCGTAGAGTCATAAAAATAAGTGTGTAAAAAACGCGCGAATTGACTGCTGCTCCCGGTAAGCATCACAAAATGGAGTAAAATTCTGCTCGATTATGGTTTAAATTTGAACAGTCGTTGTGGTAGCCTTTCACTGCATTGATTAAATGACGCTGATGCCTAGTTGCTTGGAATGATTTATTTTCAACAGATTTTAACGTAGCATAAGAAGGTTATCATCTAGTCTGATTGAAGTTATCAGCTCTTTGCGGATCACGGATAAATATCTGAATACTCAGAATCTAGAAATGATATTTTCTGAGTTGACAAGTTCGACTTGATACGATCCCTAGAAAATGCATTAATTATTTCTGTCTGAATGAGTTTAGAAAGAGGAGATTGAATGGACAGATATATCTCTGTTTCTGATATAGGAACATGACATTGTATGAGAGGGAGAGAGCGAGATTAGGGGAGGCAGGCGTTCATATATGAATAATGTACTGTATTGTGGAATCTGGCAATCTTGATAGTCTTTTATAGGTAATATAGACAGATGCAAATTAACCGAAACAATTGTAATGTTCCTCCGTCTCTGAGGCGTCTGATCATCGTGATACAGATTATTTGGTATACAATGCACAGTTATGTAACTGTATAGTCTGGAACCTTGCGTACATGTTCCTTTATTACACGCTTTCCTCAGCTCAGAAAAGGCAATTAATAAATATTTGCCGATTACGCCTAATTGCCTAAAAGTTGAAACATATACTACATGCCTTTGAATTCCTTTTAATTTCCCACCTAATTTGGATAAAATCTAAGTAGGTTATTCTGAAACATAGACAATTACATGATAAATTGAGAAAAGGAAATGAAAAATATGAGTTAGGTTCCTAAGAAAATGTTTGCCTTCATTCAAAAGATAAGAAGTGTTCTGGTGCCTTTATTTCTTTAAATTACAGATTAATTCCCGCGTCTGACGGGACCCTTAGCGCCTTGTAAATGCGGCCCTGATAGAAGATATAAAGTATTTTAAATTTCTGCATCGGTAAATCTCATCATTGATTCTCGACCTTCTAATACTCCGTTTGCAACATGTTCTAATTAATCTTATTGTAAACTATTGTAAATTGTCCGAACGTAAGGTTTAATTCCGTAGTCGACGGCTTCCAGCCTGTCCAGAACGTGGCAGATGTGTCGCCTTCCTCAAGATAAAAAACGAAGATTTTTTGGCTAAGATCAACAATAGTAATGACATTACATCGCGTATGCTAAGTCTGGTCGAGAGACTTAAGTTTAATAATTGATATTGGTAAGAGAAATTTAAATTCATTATGCATGAGCTTGCATTAGCAGAGAGAAGATATATTATATTCCTTGTATTTTTCGATGTCAATGACTAATCCTGCGCTCTGACGAAGGGAAAAATACAACTTAACAGTACAATAGCAGGAGCGTTTCAATACAATAAACTGAATAAACAGTAAGAGAGTACCGGAGGAGGTAGAGCCTCTTTTCGCTCTTTGTACGGCCTCTCTTTATTCATTAACTGTTATCTGTTTCATCAATTATGCTACGTTTATTACTAAATACCATTCGTCCAATGCATTTCTAATGACTCCCTTGAATGTAACCCATATGTTGGACTTGATAAAAAATTCATGTCTTTTACCATCAATTCTGCTTATCTCCAAATTCATCTGCATCCCTAGTTAATTTACTGTACATAAGTAACGCGGTGGCCTTCCCTTTTTGTCCTCTTTCGCTTGCAGCGAAAAAAATATTGTCTTTATCCCACCCTCTGTCACCAACCTATGATAATTCCGAACAAGAATTGAACAGCATTTTCCTTTAGGGAAAAGAATATTTTATGACATATGTGCGCGATATTTTACACTGGACGTTTTCTTAGCTCGTAATTTGCAGTTGGTGTTGTAGATACGATACATGGAACTATAGATATGAATAGGTTAGATATGAATTAACTGCTATTCTTTTTCAATTTATTGTGGTATATACCAATTTTAAGAAAAATATGGACCATACAGATTTGAGATGTTAGAAGTTTTTTGTGGTTAATAATCATTAAAAGTTTTAAAAGGAAATATTTAGTAGTTCAGTAATATCTATAGTATAATATAGTACAGGACAATGTTATTTTAGAAGTTCATGGGTAGAGTGGGCAATTCGATATATAGCAGCATGTGTCACAATATAACAAATGCTAGTACAATATAATAAGGATTCTGGAATAGATCAGTAACTCTACTGAAGCGTGTTTATTTCATATATTAAAAGCAAAACATTAATATTCGTAGTGATATCCTAGTGGATACAGTATACGAGACATTCAGTCAATATAGTATAGTGTTATTGTGTCACAGAATGAACTTTGTTGATAATTTTCCGACAGATGGCACCTTGTAATTTTATTTTATTTTTCTTCATTTCATTAACGTCCCGGAGAGCTAGGATCTCCCCCGAAGCGGGCGACCAATGGACATTATACTTTAAACAGTTAGAGAATCCCAGTAATATAAAGCTTTTGGCAGAGATGGACTCGGTTTTTGGGGGGCTCATTTTATCAGTTGGTAAAGTATTTGTGCATAGTAATTGTTACTTATCCAAGTATATGCAATATGAGAAATGTTGATATTGTGTTAATGTAATGATAAATATTTACCTTTATTAGTAACTCTACATATCTGAATTATTTCAATGATATGTATTTGGCCACAGCTAAAGGCTCAAAGGCTCAAAGGCTCAATGAAAGCAGAACTAACTCGGGGTAAATAAACATGACTCAGTATCGAGTAACAAAAATTAAATACCATGGATTAAACATTAACTTTTATTGAGCTCATTCCGTTGAAAGAGCCTCTCTTTGTATCTTTGTAATTCGATAACTTATGGAACAAGCAGTGATGATAAGTTAGTACCAAGATCTAATTTTGCTTCTACGCAAGAGTCAGTTCGTGCAGTGTGAGGTCGATTATCTGTACATTATATATTTAATTTTAGGCATGATGAATATTTTCGACACCACCATAGATGATGATTATAATTATCTGAATTCTTAATGAGGGAGGCATAAAATATTCAACATGCAGTTTAAACTCTATTGTCAGTCAAATTAGATTCGATTCAAAGTCTTCGTATTATAGTGTGGAATGTTATCTTTAGGTAAATCAAGATAGGGTAGGGTGTCGCCGAGGTTGCCAACTGGTTTCGTATTGACGCGGGTTATTTTATTTTTCTTTATATCTATGTCTAAGTACTTCCGCTATTCTCGTCTATTTTTCGCATCCAGCTTCGTATTTAGCCCCATATGTCCAGATTAGAAGGCCTTAGAACTATATTTAAGTTATCAAATTACCACTTATATTCAGAATAATATATATGTGTTACATGTTCATGTGTTCATCTACAGACAGCTCTTTAGACTATAGATCATATGTGAGAAATAATCTCAGAAACAGACTACTGTTCATATAAATTATAATATCTATTAACACTACTACTTAACGATAGCTATATTAATATGCTTATTCTAAATCAGATTGAATTTAATGACTTATACAATCGTAACATTTCACCCTTAGTTTGAATTCCCTTCGTCCATATATTTACCGTAACTCGCCTCAACTATAACCTCCCTTTTAAGCAACAATCTCTATGTACATGAGATGTGATTATGGTAGATTCAGTTCAAAATTGATCCCGAGAAAGATATTTCTGCATAAGACTTCGTTATATTGGTTGCTATCTCTTTGTTATGGTTTTTATTTGTTTTACGTCACGAGGTCAGTCGATACGTGTCAATGATTTCTACGTGCGCTGTGGTGAAGTACGTGAAGGCGCATGCTATTTGAACCATAGCCAAGCCCCGAAGGTGCTATTTGAATAGCGTCGATTAAATTTGTAGTGTACACAACGGCGTCATTATCATTTATTAAATAGAAAGAATTGGAATTCGTTTTGCAATCGCTGAATTATTAAACTCTAAATAATTATTTTGCCTGAATTATTAATTCGATCGCGTTGCCTGCCATGCCTGAATGTCTTGTCCACATAAATATAAGGTCATTGATGGTATTTCAGAACTTGTCAAAAGAGGCATTTTATCAACTCTTCGTAAAGCTTGATATGAGGTTTGACAAACTGCCAAGTCACATTCCATCCTCATTGCCAAAGGAACCTGTAGCCTAATCCTAATCTGGGCCTATCTTAATATTCCTAACTAAAGGAAATCTAATCCTTTCCGGAATTGTGCCCCGTGCTTTGAGAATCTCCTCCTAGAATGTCTTTGAAGGCTGAGAACAATACGTACTGTTGTTTAAATTTATTATGCAATACATACAATATAACAGTATTATAATATAAAATTCACTTTAGATTTTAAATATATAATATCTACCTTAGTTGCAATTGGATAAAAAATGTTGATAAACTTTCAAAAGTAAACATGAGACTAAAAGTAGGAGTATTATGATAATACTGATAATAAATTTTATCTGTCATAGACCGTAGGTTAGAATCTGTTGCTGGTAGATATTTTCTCTGATTGGACACTCCATTTTGCGATGCCCTTACCAAAATTAATATATGTTCCACACGGAGAACTCCTTTAATTGACAAAAGCCAAGAATTTATTGAATATTTCGTATTCCGTGTTGATGTAACGTTACGCAATACACAGAATATCAATCATCCAACTTGTATTCATTCCTTTACTAGTGACTCCCGCTGTCATACTGATAATCGTGGCGAGCAATTGACCAAATAGAAAACGCTGGCTTTCGTCCATCCTCAAGATATATATTTGATCCATGTACATCTGCTATATGAACGTATAGTATGACGAATTTACTAAGATATCGTGACCTAACTTTAATCTGTCATCCAAGTTTAACGCTTGCTGTAATCAGATAGCTATAATACAATAGACATGTATAATAAACGTGAATACATTAGTTTACAGCTTCATAAATCCCGCTCTAAAATTTATGATATTATAAGCACGGTCTTGATATAATTCACCTATTAATTAGTCTACAACGTGCTTGGTGTTATTGGCCCAGGTTTTGGGTGTTGTATTGACAAGTTATGTCACATTTTTGTGCTAGGACATGATGGAAACTGGAAACAACGCCACTTTACTGATTACTACCATATAACCGGACAGAGCCCCTACTGAGTATAATTCTATCGTATGATAGAAATCAAGTTCAATGTAATTAAGCTTAATTCATAATAGCCTTCTGGACAAAAACCTCTAGAACATAATTCAGATAGGAAATATCTCTATCTATATAAATCACCAATGTGCAGTCCAGACGCCCACACGCCCACACGGACACATGACCTTCATAAATATAGTGATTGATATTAGGACACCTTCGGATTTTAATCACGGAATAGTACATTCAAATGCCAATGTATATGTGGCAGTAAATAGCCTTAGCGCGGAAAGCAAATCAGACAATTTAGCATCTTCGCTGTATTATGCAACTACATAACTAAAAAAATAAATAAAATCCTTTCAGTATCTGTCAAATAATTTGTTACCTTTTCCACGTTACAAAAGTTACGATATTTTTGTTCTGGAGAGACACTTTCTTTATCGAGATAATCAGTTTTATAATCTTTCGGTTATATTTTTGATATATTTAATTTACATATAATAATACTTATTTGATAATCGTTACATTTTTGTTCAAAAACCAATCGGAGATATCCAAAATTTATTTTTAGAATCATTGAAATAAGCCGATGACAATCGAAATCAGGAGTTCAAATATTAGTGCGTCTCAGAGTTAGTATTGTTCTGTTTGATCTGTCGATTCTCCTCTCCGAAAAAAGAAGCTAAATTTTCAATGGCAATGAATTATTTACCGGAAATCGATGGAATTTGGTCGCAAATGCTAACGAGATTTGTAGATATCTCATCGTTGAACAAAACTTGCCATTGTTAGACAATTTTTCAATTGAAACTGAGCATTTTCTATCAGCGGTGCTAGTTTTGCCAATAAACTTCTGCACGGTCGGGCACGATAGTCGGCTAGTTTTGAGGAGGCGAAAGAGAGTAGAAAAGGCAGAAATCAGATAGAAGGGGGTTTTGTACATTAAAGGTCGCTGTCACTAACGAAGAATAATTGTTGAAGTACTGTAATTGACCTGCGTTCAATAAATTAATTCATGTCCAAGTACATTTGAAACACACCTAACATCGCGTCAGTAATATATCGTTTTTAAATCATAGAATTGTCCTTGTCTCTTTAAAGTTTAAGGTAAATGAAAGGCAGGTGTTATTTGGTATTGCATACGTGGTAAACTTTTCATGGTTGCAAAGCTAGTTTGCATTCGCTTATGGGGGCAATGTCTCACCTTATCTTAACACGTCCCTAATTAGATTTTCGCTCCAGTTTACTGTTGATATCGTAAGCATAGGGTTTATTTTACTATGTCTTTATATAATTTTACTACACTTAATTCAATATAGTATTTATGGGATATTCATTTTATTATTAATGCATGCAAGATCCCGCCCGATAGCGCACGACCATAATCACTAGCCGTGGGAATCTTTTTATTGTTACGCTACGACAGAAAGTACTTGGTAACGCAACTAATAACGGGTGATACAATGATAGCTCCTATTTAATTACTATATGAAAACAATTACTATTACGAAACGCATTGTACAGATCGTCTATTAAGGGAAATAATATCGTACAATTATAAAATTAATGCCAGATCGTTCCTACAGTTTGATTACTGACTGAGTGAGTGACCGTGACTCTTGTTTAGAATCAGCATTGATGCGACGTTGTATGAAGGAAAACAATACTATTTATAGCAGTCGTACATAGCAATGTAGTTATCCCAAGTACTTGAATATTACTGACTATGATTATAAGTCTTATTTCGGAATGCAAAGGGTGAAGTGGCACGTTCTGGACGTATTTAATTATACTAAGAAATAAGGATATTCATAATCGTTACTTGCATGTCACCAGCGACTGCAAGCCGTCAGCACAGTCTGTGTTTTCGTTTTGTCAGTTGGTGGATCAAGTTAATTCCAGACTACCTGAATAGATAGCAAGAGGACAGGAGACAGATATATTTGTTGATTACGCCTCTGTAAAAGGTTTCGTTGAACTTGAAGTTTATTTAGTTGACATCGAATTGGGATTTAAAGTCAGACCGTGTGATTTGAATGTAGTGCGGTTGGTATTTTGGTTGCTTGTATGTAGACATATATGGATTTTACAGACAAATTCATGGTAGATGTCGTTTTGGTTCATCGTGGTTTGTTGAGTATCTAATTACGTAACCTTATCCCCTGTAAACAATTGCAAAATGGTCACTCTGCTCATTCTTTGCGTTCAACAAAAACCATGTCGGGGCTACTCAAAACGCAAAGATTTGGAAGCCATGACCTATAAAAAACTAAAGCCATAAAACGACCTATATATTATCTATTTATTCGTTTTATTGACCTTTATTTAGCGTTACCAGCCATTCCACATAACGGGGATTTTCATGTACGTTCATAAATTCCAGTTACTTGGAATATGTCAAATATAATTTCCACCTTTAGGTATTACTTCCATGCTTCCAAAGACCATATCTGTGTTTTCCTAGAAAAAAGAATAGCGAAAGACTAAACTTGATAATAAATTCATAAACGTGAAACTTTTTATATAATTATAATTTATGATTAATCATCACCAAAATTATTTTATTTGGAAGATTTTATATCGCTTGATAGTATATATCTAGGTTGAAGTTATGAGAAACTTACTGTATTAAATACTCGTAAAGATAGGAATTAATGAATAATTTTTGGTTAATTGCCTCGGAATGTTGAACTAACACACCTGTTAAATAACCTGATATTTTATTAGCGACGATTTCTTTCGCTACACGAAAAACTATTTGAGTTATTATATAGATTTTTTGTCACGGTAAACGAAGATATCGTACTTTCAAAAAGCAATAACATTGAGCCGCGAAATCGAAACGACCAGAGTTTCGTCGAAACCTTGTATTTACTTTTAATTAGATCAGAAATCGTGCAAATTGTAACTGTAAACATTACAAGCGATTGTTTCTTACGCCCAAAATATTTAACCCATTCTGTTTACGTTAAAATAATGTCGCTGCGGACTCCGTGGGAAAGCATTCACGGCGAGCGAGTAGAGAGGTATACGTGCTAACTGGAATTAAATGACGTCCCAGCGAGCTGTTAGTTGTAATTGCTGTTAATTAATTTGGTAAGGTATGTAGCGATACTATTATAAGTACTCGTTTACGAGTGGTAACTGTGAGAAAATATTTTTGATACCTTTTTTTCGTTATTAACGATAGGAAAGGAAATCAGACCGGAGTCCATGGGCGTCCGCTGAGACTCTTCCAAAGGGAGGTTAAAGGAATAGATTTCATATGTGTATATAAATTACATTTTCGAATTATATTTATATGTGCTTCGAAGATTAAGGGATAATTTAGCATTAATAAAACCGAACAAGAAACAGTTTGAAATTTCTCCCATGTACTAGTTGTACAATGAAGTAGCTGTACGGCTCATGGTCCAGAGTATCACTGCCAACTCCTGCGGCTGTTGGAGTAATATATGGTTAATGGTGATATTGACCCTGGTACACTAAGCTACTCATAAATTGTATAGCGAAGGGTTTTAAAGTTGATCTTCAGATTTTCAGATTATCGAAAGTTATTACGTTAAGTATCATAAAAGTGAAGCAGCCTACAGGTCTATATAAAGTATATCCATATAAAATGTATATATACGGTGAGCAGATATCGCAATTATCGTCACATAAGTCGACGTGTTTAAACTTTGCTCCGTAAGAGAAGATATAAATAAGTCTTGACCAAATTCGACCGCTCTATCCGTTTACTTTCCAAACAATTCAATCATTTTTTGGGTTAGATTCGAAGATGAAATTTAGTTACCGTCTAAAACTGAGGTTATACTTGGTTATGATCTGTTTCAGTAATAGGCTTAAATGGCTTAACGAGTGTGTGATGTCACATCAACGAGATTGAACTAATACCGATTAAAAACATTCTTTAAAACAAGGACGAGTGTTGTTCATCGGTTTGCCGGGAATAAAAACATGTTTATGTATCGAATATTTCAACCAATTACTGTTAGTAAAAATTATATCGTAGGTTCTAGCGCAAAACATCCGGGATTTCGATTTTACCAGAATGCTGTAAGATGGGCATAGCTTAATATTTTATTTCTAAAAGGTTAACAGCATCTAGATATTTATGTGACTGAGGAGGCGAAATACTTGATACAATATTAATGTTTTTTTTCGTCAATTATTTTAAAGAACAGCAAGTCGCCGGGTAACGAACAAGTTCATTTCCGTCGAATTTGTATGTGTGTCTGACCGGTACATCCACATCTAGTGGCAAATAGTCATCAGTCTCCGTATAGTATTGTATTTGTTTTACTCAAAAATATCCTACATATAATATTGTAGTAGTAATGATAAATGTAACTACAGCCGACTATTAATAATTGAGAGAGAGAGAGGAAGAGATTGTTTGTGTGTAAAAAATAGTGATGGCGGCGTGGCGGTGTTCATCCTTAAGCTGAGTATAGTGTATCTTTGCTATAACGCACCCAATTTAACGCTACGGGTCATCAGACCTTCTGTGATAGGTAATTGCTAGAACCATTTTGTCTTACTCGATTTTTTTCAGATAATAGGCTTTAAGAGAAGGTCATTGGTAACCCGAACCTTCTTTCGTATTTTATTAAAAAAACGTATACCAAAAAACTTTCACTGTATTTTTGTTGTGCGACATTCAATAATTTACTCTATGTTGTTGCGCGACAATCAATGCCTACTCTAATGAACAAGTGTATGGCACAGGGGTCAGATTTATTCATACATTGCTTGCCTTCACAGCCATAAATCTAATATGCTGTGTAACGCTACTCAGGTGAAGCGAGAAAATGTTCCTCGTCATATTTCAGGTTGTTGCATCTCCGGCGGAAAGTATCATTTTTTTGCACCGTTAGTCGTTTCATCTGATTCCCGGGGGACTTCGGGCGATCCAGCGCCGTAACTAATTGACTTTTTTATGCCTAACGCATCAAAATAGTAATCGCCACGCCTGCAAAACATGTTAATTCCGAATCGATTTGTGCGCCGGGATTCGAACAATAAAGATATTAATTTTTCGAACAGAGTCGTTGTACCTTCGGTAGTACTACTAATTATGCCAAAGCCTATTTTCCTCATGCTGTCCGTGAGCAAAATGTTTTGTTTTATGTGTTTTTATGCGTGAGCCTATACTGTCTAATACGCATAACATATAATAATCACTTGGAGTTAAGAAGCAAGTTCATTTGTCTCAATTTTTAGTGTGTGAAGGGGTAAATTCATGGGCATCTCTAGGATGTTTGGTTCCCTTTTGAGGTAGCTATTCAAAAGTGTTTGTTTGTGCTGATATACTGACAAACTCATTTATACTACGAAAAAAGATTACTACTACTCGTTTACCGCCTAAACAACAGCTATTTCCACAGAAAGGCAGTGGTGTATAAGATGCAGGACATTCAATAGCGTAAGCTTGTTTGCGCGTTACTGCCTACGTGACGGAGACTGAGTTGTTTCTATATTTCTGGTATATAGCTTTATAGTTCAAAGGGATACTGTCTTCTTTATTGCGTACGGTATCTTTGTTATTTAATGTATATTTTGACCCCTTTTTACCTACCTGTTGAGTGTGAAAGTATGTATGAATGTAACATTGTCTCCAACGATCGCTATGAGTAAAACAGATTGCAAAAGACAGTAGACAAAATAACTCGGCGATATCCGAAACTATTTAATAATTCATTGTTCCTGACTATTTCGTATTTTTCAAACTTTCTTTAAATATTTACGTAGCCCTTCTTAGCGGTGAGAAGTGTGATAATTTGATAAGTATTAGGTTTGCTTAGTCCGTAGTTCGCCCACTCTCATTCTTTAGCGTTTTTCTTAGGAGGCAAGTTAAGCGTTCGAAATAACTCTTTTCATGTAAATCTAAGGAAAAGCGAAGTGATTTCGTAAGGAATCAGGGTTTGGAGTATTCAAGCAGACAGTGGAAACTATTTTCATGTGCGATAAAGTTAGGCGTGTTGTTGTGAAGCAGGACATCTTATTTCGAGACAATAACCGAGTCTGCAAAAACCTACTGTTAGTGGCAGTGTTCTCAACAGTTTTTGCTTCACCAAATAGAATGTCAATCCCCTTTTCCTAGATTGCTTGAATCAAAATGTGCTTTCCGAATAATCTGTCTACCCTCTTGGTTGCGCTGACTACTGTAGGATGCCTGGAAGTGCAAGCATGAGTCACAATTCCCTTGCAGCGGTGTGGGTGGAAGTGCAGTCGCCATGGAGGAATCGGACACTCCTCGATTTACCGTGCAACAGTAATTCAATAGTTCGCGTCAGTAATTAAATAGTTTGGGTCCATCATTCTGCGATCCCAGGTTCATAGTTTCTTTCAACTCTTTCCATTTGTCATCCTGCCTCGTTGGTGGTTACTCCCCATAATACTTCAAACTTGAGGGCTCCAAAAATGTAGATTTTCCAATGATTTGCCATACCTCTCTTATAGGCCTTGGCTTCATATTGCCTTATACTCAGGAACATCATCCCCTGTATAAATACAATTCTACTCTATATACACGAAGATGATAAAAATCGCTGAAATTGTTAAATATTATAATACCAATTATCTGACTCACTCTACACTATCGATTCTATTTAAGTGTATTCCATCTAGTTTTCAGCAATAATTTGTAGCTTCAAGTTGCAACATTGTTCATCGTTGAAAACTTTATCCTCTGTCGAGAGAGTAAATGTTAATTGAACTCTATGATAAGAAGGAATCTCAATTCGCCTCTGTCAGGGCTGAATTATCTGTGTACTTGGATTAATGAAATAGCAGAAAAGCATTCTCTCACACAGAAGGACTTGCGTTGGTAACTAATTATTTGCATTAAAATAACCAAAACAGTGCTAAACGAGGACTGCCGTGGGCATTAACGATGTTACTTAGCTTGAATAAATGTATACTACATCAGCGGTTGGCTGCGTAGATATTAGCAGGGATTGGTTTGTATCATGTTTTTTAATTCAAATAACAGAGCTAGAACATTGTATTTGACATGATGATGCAGTGCAGTGATTTATTAAAAGCTTGTTCTTCTTTTGTGCCGGCGAACGTTCATTTAGAAATGACCTTAAGAAAGCATAGCGGCCGATGGAAACAGTTAATTAAATGGGAGATTTTAATCTTGTTATGAGTCTAGGCAAGAGGGAGAGCCAGAGGAGAATGTGTTACTTTCAGCTACATAACAACCTGCCACAGTTGCCTTCACATGCGTACGTGCATCATGCTAATGAGTTAGAGCAATTTCGTTAATGGACTCGCCATTTATCATTAACTATGAAAGGCGTCGAATTAGGTATTATTGATTTCAGACCGGGAGAATTTAGTTTATGGAAGAACTTTTGTGTGTAATGTTGATGCGGTGTGATGTGTCGATGTAGGTGTAATTACTACATGTAAGATAAAGGTAGTGATACATCCAGTGAAATTATTCTCGAATTAGGGTAGTTGACTTTGACTTCTTTATCTTGCAGGCAGATATGAGTAGAGGCATACCGGGATATTTGTTACTATGGTACTGTGGTAAGGTTTCACATATATTGAAGACTGGAGGTAGAAAGTTAGTGCATAACATGAGGTACAATGAAGTTGATATGGAAGCGTTGACAAGAGCGTAGTCTGTCTGACGTAGTTGGAATGACGAGGTGTATCTATTGTCGACATAAACATATTCATTTATCTCTAAGAAAGGATGATGACAGTTTTGATCATGAACTTTTGCACATTGCATTTGAGGTAAGGTTGATTTTACTGTCGGTTAACATACCCTTCTGCCTTGTTGTGCTGCTTGCAATATAGCTTACAATGATCACAATATATTTGTATTTCATTCGTGCGAATTTTGGTTCATCTATAGAACATATGTACATAAATTATATTCAGTGTACTGCTATGTCATTTCCAAATTGAATTCTTCGCTATTGCAGCTACAGACATAACAGATATATGTATACAAATATATAACTTGAACGTTGCGAATATTTCCTTCATCGATTCTATTTTCGTGACATCCTCGTGTTTACGGTTACCAGCCCATAAGTTCTTATCACATCTACCGGGACGACTCCGTCTACACTAAATTTGCATAAAAATCGCGCCTCTAAAGTAAGCGTGTTAATTCGGAAATACATGTTCCGCAGAAGCTGCAGTCTACGAGTGATATCAATAACTTCTCATTTTATAGAGAAAGGAGTGAGGATAGGTGTGTGAGCATAAACAGCAGAATGTGCACGATTTTATATTTTTAAATTTTTCGACTCACTGGTAGTAAGGTCATATTTCAACTCTTGATTAATGTATTATGTGCACGGGTTGGTAAATGACTGCTACTAAGAATTGTAATTGAGCCAGGAACTCATTTTAATTTTATTGGCAGTGAATGACTAGTACTTAGAACGAATTGAGTTTAGTACACTTTATTATTTCTTTTTTTTAATTTCACAATACAAAGGTAGCACGTACTAGGGTGCTTGTTGAAATGCCCTCTGTCTGAGCAAGACTTATTTGATTTATTTATTCTTTGTAAGTTGTGTCATACTAACATGTTTGCGCTATGGCCGAGATTTGCAAGGGACGTAATAAATTAGAAAAGAATAATTTGTTTTGAATAAATACATCTCTTTGCAAAGTTAAACCTTAACTAAGCATACAACACTCTTCGCCTGAGGTTAGATATAGTAACGTTTTTTTTGTATACATTCGAATAGGTACTCTTTAATACTTAAACCCAATACATTCATTTGATATCGGAGCGATTGCAGTCGTCCGAACGCATAGTCTTGATGAGAGTGTCAAGCCCAGTCGCCATGGAGGAATCGGACACTCCTCGATTTACCGTGCAACAAATAATGTTGCTACAAAAACTGAAGCAGAGCGGGCTGACGCGCAATCAGATACTAAAAGGACTTGACGAGATAGACCGAGTTGATGACAGCGGCATAAATGCAACGAACGTGAAGTAAGTGCTCTATATTTTATTCATTTATGTCTGTGATTTAAATCTATGAAGAGACACTAACATCAGCCGTCGTAAAGGGAACTCTCTGTATATATTTCGTATGCACCATTACCATGAGTAGCTCTGTGAGGTAAGGTTCACATGGTCCCGTCATTGGGGTTTTGTCAATGTATAGAATTTGTGCAAACTATATGTAAGCGTGGGTCGAAATGGAAAATATTTCTACGTTATGTCGTTACCGCTTATGCCAATATCAATATTTTTTATCAATTTTTAATCACTTGATGATACTCTTACAGCGCCGCGGTTGCAGCAGTTAATAGCAAGTCCAGTCGAACATCACCCACTTTGTCCAACAGGAATCACAGTAGTGGAATCAACCCTGGATTAGTAATGACAAATCGCGACGAATCGCACCATCAGCGGCAGAATAGCAGCCCCCATTCGCCACAGGTAAACGTAGAATCATATCGATGAATACGATAAGTATATTAGTTCATGAAGAATAATAGTTGGGTTAGTATAAGGTAACTGTTAGGCTTATATTGTCTTTTTTGAATAATTCCAGCCCTAACCCTTCACCGACTTCAAATCCTAAAAAAAACGTATATACTATAAATTTTAATAAATCTGGAAAACAAATTTACTTCAATCAATCTGCAAAGTATTATGTTATCTTATTTGTATTTCCTGAAAAAAGATATAACAATATTCACCCCAAAGATTATTAATATAGAAAACAGAATAATTCTTTTTATACAACCTGCTTACGATAGCATCAAATGCCCCCACCGTGATGTTTCACAACATTTTAATATTACATGTATTGATTATAAATGGTAAATTCTCTCATAGTGTCGCATATAATGTATTTACAATTCGACTGGGAAATCTTTTGTCATGTCCCACAGATAATACATGCCAATAATATAGTTTCACGCATGTCAGGAATAAGAAGAGTATACAATGAATGTATTTGTTCTGTTTTTATCATCAAATGTCATATATGTTAGATTAGGAAAAACCTATTTGATATTTAATATTCTCTCTTCATTTTACTAGCAGCTTACGTCGTCGCCTGCCACCATTCAAACAAGTATAAATAGTCCGAAACTAACGAACAATGGTAATCCTTTGCATACACTTCATCAACCACCAACACTCCTTTTCAGCTCACACTTACAGGTAATATAATTATTTTTCATGTCCGCCTCCTAATCTTGGATTTATATAAGCGGGAGCAGAGTGTGTCCCTTTCACTGTTTACTAATTCAATCCAGCATAGTTACTATCTTTGCAAGATATCAAATCACAATGGTGGTATTCAAACTAAAATTACGAATGTGCTTGCAGGACAGCTGAACATTGTAAATTCTAAAAATGTTTTGGAATGAATTATTATAAAACCTTGGTTTGAATTGTTGCTTGTTTACCGGATATGTTTTCAAGAAATATTGTTTTAAGTGCTGCAAGAATATACAAATTATTACCTGGTACATCATATAATATGCGTATCAATTTGTATTAAAATCAGCACGATATGACAACCCCTGAAAGTCATGGTCATGTTACATCAGAACAAATATGATTCTGAGAACAGATCATTTGTTAGTTTTGCTTATTTCTCGCCAACTAGACCGTTTATCCAGAACGAAGCTGATGAAATGATGCCGCCATTTTATTTCTATTTTAGAATCCAAATCAGGTTTCGCTTCTTCATCCGGCAGCCGCAGGAGCGTGGCCGGGACCAACTTCGAGAGCTGTTGCTGCTGCAACTGCTGCAAGTATATTGCAAAACGGATTTCCTCATCACACTCTACCACATGCCATGTATCCATCACTTCTCAACGGTCGATCAAACGCGACAGGTATATAAAGTTTGCAGCTCTCTTCTCATTTACTGCCTCGTGTATGTCAGATATCGAAAATGAAAACTTCAATATATGTTACAACAGCTACTGTAGTTTTGGCGGAAGTGAAGTCCTGAGATTTTTTATCAAGATTTTTTAGGCCCATAGGCCACTGATACTTTCAGGCCCCCAGTGATATATGAGTTTTTTTCATACTGTAAAATATGAACGACTCCACGAAGCGCCATAAGATATATACATCTATACAGCTTCCTTATTACTGTAGTATAATAACTACAAATGTCTCCATATATATATTATGTGAACTGCTTGTAAAATAGATAATGTAGAAGAGTTGTATACTTTGATCCAGCACTTCTCTGTTAATCCCCCCTAAGGCTCCCTAACGGGCAAAGAGCTATTGGTTTGCAGCCTAAACGCTTTAATCCAGCACTGCCTGAGAAGAGGGGTCTCGAGGTTTTAACAAAACACATCAAGATATTTTCGAGGTCCCTGAAAACATTGCCTTTTACCACCAGCCGCTCCTACAGGCATAGTCTAATTTGCTCAATGAATAATCAGGTCCTGCTATATGGTCTTAATTTTCCATTCGTCAGTTTCACATTGGCTCTGTTATGTCTGACTACTTTGAGACACGTCAGGCACTAATTATTGCATTCAAAATAAAAAATTTACATGAGTTTGTGGAAATGTGATAAAATGTAACCGCGGTCACGAATCAGCACAAAAATAAATGCAGTTTTCTTTCACCTCGCCAAATTGGAGTTACCGATCGTCAGTTACTGAAATGAATTCTGGGAAATCTTCTAGAGTTTATCGGCTCATTATAGTATGTTTTATATGCTACAGGATTACCAAGCGTATTTGGAATGTCTAACGGCAACGCCGTGGTTGAAATAGACGGTGAAAAAGTCGATATTACCGAAGAATTGGATGAGCTCTTTCGACGGGATCAGGCCCAAGTGAAGGAAGACATAAGAAAATTCATAAACGAGAGACACATTTCGCAGTCGGCAATAGCTAAAGCGACGGGAAACGGTAAGGAATTGATTATCGCCACATTTGCCAGCTCACTCACTGAATATGACAAATGAGTATCATAAATTGTGAAGTTGATGTCTCTGTTATGGTAATCCTGATCAATAACGGTGCAATAAGCAAAACGTGCTAACGTGTTAGTGCTCTTGGTGTCACGTTATACTGTCGTGATAATTTGTGCCTCTCGCTATCATTTCTCCAATGATGTACAAACTGGCAATAACTACAGTATTGGGTTTAATTACAGTAATAATGCCTATCTAAGACGCATGCCCGGATATAAATAGCTTCATAGTGGCGCATGACATAATACATTTCACGTATAGTTAATTAATACCAGTATACACTTTAATATTTCCTATATTACGTACTCAACATGCTACCTAAAGCGCAATTAGACATGTGCACTGGAAATAAAGTAAAATCAATGTGTTATTTTGCCTCAATCCATAATCAGTCCCAGCTAAGATAAAAACTTCTCACGAATACAATTATAAGGCATAAATGCGGTTCAGAAAATATCGTATAATCGAATTAAAACCTTACATTATTATATAAAGTTACTAGAGGGAAAAATTGTTCTTATTTCATACTTTTACTAATTGAATCTCGTGATGAAGTTGTGTTTTTATCCAAAAATTCGACTTGTTTCTTTGTCATAAATTTTTCTTTTTAATCTTGCCCATGTTTGATAGTTACTGGAAATGATATACCGCTTAATATAGACAATTGCACGAAAAATCGTCCGAATTAAACTTTCATTTTTTCAGTCGTGACCTAGTCCATGTTATGTAAAAAAAATGATCCATTAAATACTAAAGTCAAGTTTTTGCGAAAGTTTCGACCACATGCAGACAATAAATAGATTGTTCAGTTCAATTCATCTTAATGAAAACAATTATTCATTACAGCTATAAGTCAAAGTTACATATCTCAATGGCTGGCACAACCCCAAGATATAAGCGGACAAAAGAAGAAGGCAATGTATACTTGGTTTCTTATTGAGAAACGAAAACCTCCGGGTGTTGTCGGTGGGTGAATTCTTTTAAAAACTTATTCTGTTTCCTTTAAACGTAAATCAGATTGAGTTAGTACTAATTGCTGTGTTTAGCTGGCATGAAAGCAACATAGACATTGAGAGTATTTACCAAATGGGACTCAAAGTTTCAAGAGTTCATTCGTGCCAATTTGATATTTCAGTAGTTTGACGAATTTTATTTAACAGCAGATATTTGCTAGCTGCTCAAAGTTCCGTTGGGTCTACTCTATTCGCTACTAAAACTCAGGTGTTGCATTGGGTCATTCCAGGTCATTCATATTTTGATATACTTAAGCGTATCACTATCAAATGGAGAGCCGGTTTTGGAGAACTTCCCAAAATATCATATGTATTTTTCAATCTCATTTTCATACAGAAATCACCATTTGAAATTTCCACAGATAATTTAAAATTTCCACTTATAAACAGTTACATATAGGTGAAGTGCATCCCGAAATACGATTAAAGTGTTTCATACTATTTCTCCTACTAAAAAAGTTTATAACCACCAGCCTATACTCGATATAATACAATAGTCATTTAGACTTCGAAAGTAAGCGATTATATGCCACTTTCAGACGCCCAGTTTTCGGCAAATTTTCTTTTTTTTTTCATAAATATCCATTATTTGAAAAATAATAATCGGAATAAAGCTCAAGTAGGTGTCAGCTGAGAATCCCTCCGACATACTTACGGTATTCCGTAATCGGTTATGAAATCACGAGCGGATAAATACTCGTTTTGACTTCCATGAATGGTCTGAACCTGGATCATTATAAGTAACGCTTGATACCTAATAGTGGCTGGACGAAACGACGAATTATTGACGTTGAGGCGGTAATAACAACGCTAATTAGCCTCACACATTCGGCCAATTTTCGTGTTTATGTTCAACAAACTGCTTGTTAATTGCCTGAAACAGATCAGATGGTCATTTGACTCACTGTAAGACTTAGATAAAAGGCACTTGTATGACCACCTACGTGCTACTGCGAAAATGCAAAATCATTCTGCCTAATCGCAGTTCTAACTTTAACGTAGGACTTTTGATTTTGGCCGTCTACTCGTAGCATATAAAAAACTTCAAAATTTTGTTTACAGTTAAAATTTATGGTACCACTACATGTTATGGACTAGTGGTCCGTCCTGGGTCTGTTTAAAGACCCAGTCCATTATGGTCGAAAGCAGTTACGTGTTCACATAAAGGGTATTTCCTTTATTGAATTGCCTCCTTTATTTTCCTTAGAACGTATCGTACAAAGGTTCATCATGTAATCCAATATGATATTTCGAGTTTCGCTCAATTGGAAATATAAATAATCTGGCCTCAAATGTAATCATTACCAAATTTTGTATTTAACATTTACCCAAAGTATATGTCCTGACAATATTGATATAGAAGTAGAAGTCGCTTAAAGAAGTAGTGCCCCCTCCATATCATTCATAATAAATGTTTGGATTGCCATGAACTTTGTTTATCTCAAATTACAAGCATAATTGAGCCATTTGACAGATGGTTTTTACAACGATCCAATTAAAATATTTTTCAAGACATCGAAACAAGTGAATTTTGAGAAAAATTTACGAAACTATTTATTTACCAAATGTAATTACTAACGAACTCCGAGAGAGAGTAGAAAAAGGCGTTCAAAATCAGCTTACTTCTTGTTTATACAACAGCAAATTAAACACATAAAATCCATTCGGTTTTCGATGGGACGAGTAAATAAATGGTTTTCTATTTAATAAATACTTAGACGACATTCTGTGATGACGTGACGTACATCTTACATTCAATTGGCAAAAAAATTATAGCTAAGAATTAAATGTTATTGCCACGACATTATCGAAATCAAATATCCTTTATTAAAAGTTGACACGGTGCCATATTTGAATGGTTTATGATTGTATATTATAATAATATATCATTCGTATTAGTGTATTACATAGTATTAGTACTAAACGTAGCAATTAAAAATTAGTATATAAGAAGTGTCAAGGATTGACAATTTCGTTGAAGGTTTGCCCGACATGGTTAGGTATATTATATATACGCGTTTGAATGTATAATAGTAAAGTATAGGGATTATGTCAAGGAAATAAGTGTAATATAATTGTATTTGTTAAAGTTGGTATTTGTATATTCGTTTCAGAAATTTCGTTCATGCAGGATTTCATAAATCGAGAGCAACGTCTTTCCCAATCCCAATAAACTCGTTTGCGAAGCATAACGAGGATTATTTTGTTTTCAAAACCGTCTCCAAAAGTGTCCAAACGAGAGTCTTTGACGAAAATGATTAATGATATATCGCGTTGTTTAAAAATTCTAGTTCTGTCCTCAGAGAATAGTTGTTTGAATTCAGAATATGAAGCTAATTATTCATCATTTGTTGCGCTGGTTATGCGCTAAAACCCTTATTTTCTGTGACGACTTCGCGGTCACAACAGAAGGCGTTCGGGTCAGAGTCGACTTAGAAAGTTATATAGTGAAATTAGAAAGCACCGCGACAGAAAATGAATTATGCACAAATTATGGTGACAGCGTAGCAGCGAGTGGATATAGTGTAAGTTCCCGAAGAAAACAGATGGTGAATAAGTCAAGATAGACGATTGACCACACGATCGGCAGACAGATCTGATCCGATGTCAAATCTTGATTTTCCCAGATGATAAAGTCACTCGCATTTAAGCATACTGCTGCCGAATGTTATGTTTTCAAACGTTGAAATGAAGGTTATCGATTATTTCGTGATATAATATGCCCCGACAAGTCATATCGTGGTGAAATCTTCTCTTCCAACCAAATGAACGTATAAAAGGCAATGAATTACCTCCCTCGGCAACTCTTATTTATATATGAAGGAAAATAAAATTGCGCTCATAACTAATTCATATGTAGACTACTTTGGACGATAACGGAATAAGAATATTGTATTACGACGATAAAATTGTAGATAAGGCGAACACTAAAATGTGCAAATAGTTAAATAAAGTTATTTTTTATATTTCACAAAACTTTCTCAATACTTACATTGATTGGTTCTTGTGATATTATTGTTGCGTCAAACTTTCTCAATACTTACTTCGATTGGTGCTTCTGATATTATTGTTGCGTAGCAAGCAGGATTTGTACTTTTTAGTAAAATACTGGACAAAATCCCATAAGAAATATCCTTTTATAAAAGCTCTGACATCAAATTCACCGGAACATATTTCAAATATCAAATTAGCAATTTGAAAATATTCGAATAGCCGGCTGTGAGTAGGTATGTGTACCAATAAATGTATGTGCACCCTTAACTATTATAATCGGTAGCCTACCATGTTCGAGAACTCAGTACTATAATATTAATAATAGTAATATTAAAACTAACTTCAGTGTTACTGGTACAATATAGAAATTTCTTATATATTTTAAGGAAAAACTTTGCCAGACTTACAAGCCTTAAGGGATAACCATGCATCAAGTATGTACCCAGACATGTTTTAGCAGTTTAAAAATAACATTGGTGTTAGTTAGATAAGTTACATCGTTATCTCTGTGTTTTAAACCCCCCGCAGGCTAACGAATCGTTCGCATTTTGAAGTTTGAAGTGGTTTGTGATTTGCCGTACCGGCAAACACTCTTGTGATGATACTTCTTTCCTATCAATGCAACGAATCAGTAATTGATTAAATCCTAATTAAATATGATGATTTAATGAATGAATCCTTTTTTTTCAGGGATGAACACCAACGTCCCAATTGTCTTTCGAAGCGACGTGGAACAAGAATACGCGCCACCAATATGCTTGAAAACTAAAAGAGGAGCAAGGTAGGGTATATATATTCTCTTAACTATTTGTTATTGATATAATTTACAGTATAGGTATTAATCTAGCTGTAAGTGTCTTAGTTACTGTTTATCTATAAGTCCATTTTTTTATTATCTTTAAAATACATATAGTAAATACAGACTTATTTAGTTGGATCTCTGTCTCAAATTTGACTTCGTTCCATACTGCCATAAGTGTATACGATGCTTATTTCTAGTGTGTGTAATATAAAAAAAAACATGGTGATAGAGAAATCAAAACATTTCAATTACCACATCTAAATGCAGGTTCACATGGCCTAAAGAATGTCTGACTATTCTTGAGAATTATTACAACGCAAACCCGTATCCGGATGAAGCTAAACGAGAAGAGATAGCATCTGCTTGCAACGCTATTATACAAAGCCATAAAGCAGGTAGGAGAAAAGACATTGAACATTAGAGTATTCTAGTGCCATCGAATACAAGAGTACTTTGATTATGAAAAAAAGACTCACACGCCCTACGAATCATATAGAATTTGACTAAAACCTGTCATTTGAATTTGGTCCGTGTTTTTATATGCTTATACTAAGGTATTTTTCAGATTTATGACTTTGAATTGAATGTTAGATGTGCGACATTTAACTGTAGCACAAGAGTATTGAAATATTATTGCATTAGAGTAATTTTGATTTTAAATTTTTCCTCCCGTTTGAGCTTCTCTGCCCAGTGTTAGTCAGTGGGCCTCTCAGATGCTACTGATTAGGTTCTTAGGTTCAGATTCTTACTTATCTATTATAAGGACATATTCATGACACCAAACAATATACCTTTTACTGCCACAACACTTCAACGGTCTCAAACTTTCACAGAAGTTTTATCCCAGTTGAATAAATAATAAATGAATGACGAGTAAATAAAATTTATTCAAACATAAGAGCCCATCTTCTAGAGTTACTCAGAACTTTTCAAACTTTAATTTAAACAGATTTTCATAAGTTTCCATCAATCGAGGTTGGTATATATCGTGTGAGCTGATGGTATACGCCCATAAAACCAGAGCCACTATCCGTGACTTTACTAAAGTAAATCCAGTTTAATTTCAAAGACGTGACCGATTCGTTGAATTTCTTTACTTGGTTGACTCGAAAACCGATTTGCTCATTGAAGTCGGCGATTCAGGAGCAGCTCTGCATAACACCTCAGATAAATCCATAGAAAATAAGAAATAAAAATAAATCGAGCATCAAAAAAAGGAACGAATTAAAGAGGGACTTTTCGTAGTAATAAGAATTGAGTATTGCGATATGGTATTTGCAGTATTTACCTTTCGACAACAACCTCCCACGTCTCTTACTTGCCTACGTTTAATTATTGTCACAAAAATTCTAAACGTCGTGTTCTTAATATTTAACTGAAAAGGAATGACAATGACGGACTTGGACAAAGTAACGACTGTGAAAGTTTATAACTGGTTCGCCAACAGAAGAAAAGATGATAAGAGAAGGAAGCATATAGGTAAAGTTCGAAATTTCATTTATCATAGAATCAAAGATTAACGGGTTTCATAGTTTATGCGGTTAAGGGTAGATCGCGCGGATTATGTTACAATTGTTCTGTAGAGACAGCTGGTAGACCTTTAATGAAAAACTCAATATATGTGTTTTTATAGTAAGATCTTTTTTAATTTTAGGAATTACATAAACTCTTTGGCCAAAACGATGATTTTCCCTAAGGATTTCACAATTATCACTGTGACATATATATATATATATTCAAAGTTTTTGCGATTCTACGTAGCATTTGACCCCCCTTTGACCCAACACGGAGCGGGTTTTCTTCCTTCATGCATTAGTCTGGGATGTATTTGGACCTCCGTACCAAATTCGGTAAATATTCATAGAGAAATGGCGACGTTATTTCAATACAAACATACAAACTTTCGCTGTTATCATATGGATATCATTAATTTCGTATACAATAATTAGGTTGTTTATCATTTCAGAGCATATCGAAGCTCTGGATCACCACATGCTGACAAGCCCGACCCATAGAAGCAACACTGTGTCTCCAAGCAGTTCAAATCATTCGAATGAGAGCATTCACACACATGACATGAATGATCACCATCCGAATATTGTCGAAAGAGTAAGTTAATTAGAATCTATATGAATTCAAACTGATTTACAAATACTTACTATTAGTGTCCTGCTAGACCAGCTTATGGTTCAAAATATATCACTACGATATTATGCAAAATGACTTATTTGCAAAGGCATAGTTGGAACATTTCACACCGTGCACAAATGCATATCCGTGCTGGTGTGAATTTTCCTATATTTTTCAAGATTGCTTTGAACAGGTTCTAACTTTCCATTCTATACTCCTCAAATCCTCCTGCGACATTTAAAACACTCCTCGAACAGAGGTTAGAATAGTTGAATATCAATTAATAATTAATTATCTTATATGCCAGAATAAATTACAGTAAACATGATGTGTTTGTATTCTTCGCCTTACATAATCGGTATTTCAACTGCACCTATTCCCCAGCCTCGTGACTTTATGACTCGGAGTCAACTCGAGTTGCGGATTTTTGTGACTTGATTTGTCTGGACTCGATTTGAATTTCCATGCAGAATTCTTATACTCCAATTATTTTGCAGATGCATCCAGATATACTAAGTTCAATGTCAATGCAGAAAAAAGAAGAACAGATGGCGCTGGCATTACAAATGGCAGCAGTCAACAATTCCATCTTAGCTTTAGTGAACCAACATCGCGAAATCATAAATGAGGAACGTGTAGCACAAGAAGCACGCGATTGCTCGCCTCGTGGCGGAGACAGCGAACGAGACGAAATAGACGACGATCATTACGAGTCGAACGACTCGAGAATGCGGCAAGAACGTCCTAGATATCGGAGTGAGGCGGATGCAATCGATCCGAACCCGGCAACGACAAATTCAGCCATGGAGATGCATAGAGAAAACGGAAACAATGCCGTGACGCAGTCGCCCATACAAGCAAGAACCTGAAGAGTACTAAAATTTGTGCTCAGGTTTGTAGTAAATTTTTTATAAACAGATGCCTGAAGTGACAATTCAATTCTGCCACTAAATGTGGAACATCGCCTTATTGTCGACGAGAATCATTACATATTTCTGGTTGGCATAATTATGTGAAATATCGCCATATCACTCAGAATATGGTATGTAAAGATGCTGTTTGTTCTCAGTTTATATTTACTGCTCCTACTGAGCATATTAAATATTGCAACTGCTTTGTCAGGACTGAAGGGGCCGAAATTGCCTAATAACAAAAGGTCCACTACCGCTGTAAAAACAATGTAATTGCTCCATGCTGTTTTTCCAAGTAAGTTAGACTATTTTTGGGAGACGAGAATGTCCTTTAAAAATAAACACATGTTAAAAATGCTTTCATTGAACATTCAGAAGACTACCGTAATCTTTCAAATACAATAGACACTCATGTATGATACGCATACCAACTATGGTTTGGATAGCTGAAAAAAACTCTATACCCATGTATAATACGCACCCCACTTTGAGACAGAACTCAAGTTAGTGTGATTGGAAGCACCTATTAAATCGTGCTTCCCCTCACACCTACCGGCCATCTAAAACAAGCCTGATAGCGTGGTAAATGTTGATATTAATGGTTTTTCAAAGGCTATTCTGACCGCTGTCTGCTGTCTGTTACGTCTCATGGCGATATTAAGTCATCATACTGGGGTTAAGGAACTCGCATTTCCTGAATTTTCTGAATTCTCTTATCTCAATTTAAAATACGAACATCGTCTTTTGCATTATTTTATTATTTTGAAGGCAGAAAATACATATCATACTCGTAAAATGAACATAAAAATTAACATGCTAAAGTATATTAAGTAATATAGGCATGGCGTGTAGTAGTTAGCAATAGGAAACGTATTTAAATTAGCTTAACGAGTTTTATTCGCCTGAAGATACTATCATTTAGACTCCATATGACTCTAATAACTTATACGGGTGCGGTCATAATGTGACATAAATCGTCCGTTCGTAAGTGCAAACTGAAATTGCAAATTTACTGAAACTTGCCTTTCTGTCACAGTTCGTAAGTCGGAAACCTTTTGTGTTGGGAGATGAATAATTTGACTACGTGGTTAGCGTGTGATTATTTTATTATTAACAGCGCATAATTGAATACGTATCATGGGACTCACATTATCACATAGCTGATAGATCTCGCTTTTTACCACTGATGATTACTGATAGGCATATTCCACTCTTCATTGATTACTTCTAAACTGTGCTCTGGGCTCACCACTTCAGCCACGTTGCATCAAATCAGTGTATACGAGTGTCTAGCACACTGTACAGTATAGGAGACTGTGTTGAATGTAGGGAAAAATATTGTAAACCGTTAAATCTTAGCTGAATTATTGTGCGATTCTAGGTTACCAGGTACAACTGTGTATGATATGCCATTACAGTATTGAGCAGTAAATAGAGATTATTCCATTATTATGCGCCAGAATCTGCCCTTGTTATTTGTATTTTTGTTATTTCTATTTGCATTATCCTTTTCCTACATCACTGATCAATTATTAATCCCATAGCACTGCGAATACCGTTGAAGATGTTATAAACAGTACAAAGATTATATGTTATTGAAATTACAGTCGAATATAAACCAGATTTTTACCATATTTACGAACCGTTACAGTATTACTTCTGTCAGAACCCTACTGAGATTACAGGAGACTAAAATACCGTTGTGAAGTACTAATAACTGATAATAGTTTATCATGGACTGTGCAGATCTGGTAATGATGGAACATATATGTCCCGTTTGACACTGCTCCTTTAGTATTTTCGTGATCCGTGTTAAATGCATATTTATAGGTTTTTACATTTTATAGGTTCGAGATATGCAGGATTTATAGTCAACGATCAGGCCCGCATATAAAACCCCATATAAAAGCAAATCTCAGATTCTCGTACAAACTTAAAATGATTATGTTTAATTTATTCAATTTGTTTACAAATATTGCAGATTAATTACATTTCAGTACATTTCGAAAACAATGATCCTTCTCAGAGAGACTTTCTTGTCTCAAAGTTGGTCATTCCATCCTAATCTGAAGCATTATAATTTGAATCACTAAGAATTGTATACGTGTTTGTACGTATGACTGTTAGATCTGTACGTGCATCAATAACAGGGGCTAGTTGACTTTTTCTAAGTAAACACTATTTGAAATTCTCTGATGCTGTAGTATTCTGACTCGAGTAATACAGTTGTTCTATGTTTTTGTATTTTGATTCCTATCTCTATTCATTCTGATAGCGCCATACTGCACTAAGTCTTTGTATATATATATATACTTCTCTATCCTTGATATTTGTTATTTAGCTGTCCAACAGTGTTGTTGTCATTAGTGCATTTTGTTTCCACGACAGTTTCATTCATAATGTTCTTTTCTTTTTTTCGTCTACAAGTTGTTCGTTATTCCTGTTCTTATATATAATCTTACTTACTTAGTAGAAGAGACAAATATTATCGGTAAGTTATATTAATTTATTATTATTATTAGTAGTAGTATTTTCGTTTTCTATTCGTGTTTTGCCATCTTTGGGTCTTGCAGTTTCTGCCATGTAGTTTTATCATATATAAAACGGTATGAATAAATAACGAGAATATACATAAATACATATTGTAATAAAGTTATGGCAAAAGTTCCGGTCCAGTATTCAGTCGACCAGAACTAAAATGCCATAGCATCGCATCCATAAGATCTTCTGGTGTAGTTCCTATAGAGGTTGTATGCCATTTAATAACTCAACTTAACCTCGTATATGGAGTAACCTCGAAATTATTACCGTCCTAATATTTCAGGGCGAAGATCATAAGTCCCTAATTACCTCCCTGAAAGTTTCTTTTGATAAATTTCTATCAATCTTCACCAAGGTCAGGTTATGCTAGTGTGGCCCGTAGCAAAGCTTATTCGAGGCCTTTCTCTAGTGCAGCAGGTACCGAAATTTGTAATTGTTATACAGCTTGCCATTTGAGAAAATCAGTT
Organism: Halocynthia roretzi; assembly: GCA_013436055.1. NCBI lineage: Eukaryota > Metazoa > Chordata > Ascidiacea > Stolidobranchia > Pyuridae > Halocynthia > Halocynthia roretzi. The sequence goes on along the minus strand of QRAM01000002.1, from coordinate 65,503 downwards.
AAGAAACTGCCAAATGTGAACACCATTAATAACGAAGAATTATGCATTACATACGTTACCGTTTAACAACGTTCAAAAATGGTCCTAAAACCTTTTTAATTGATATTTAATTGAATTTGATACACGAAAATACCTAGCTGAGCGTGGAACGGCGGGACCCCTAGTATTCACCATTGTTACTATCTCAATTTGGCCCTGTTGACATGTAAATATCGTTTTCAAATCGTAAGATTTCGATTTCACCAGGCAGCATGCGAACATTTAGCGTGGGGCCCATAGCATATTCTACTCTTGGTACTAAGTTAATCTGACTCTAAGCCCAGCACTTGCGTAACTATGCAATCCGTCACCAATAGCCTTAGAACAGTGGTTACAATATCAATGTACTTTATTTTTATTTTGGTTAGTGTTGCGACTTAAAAATGCTTCTAATGATTGGACGAGTAGAAATAATTAAGGTGTCAATCAATAACTTGGATAACGCTGCTATTCTGTTAATTGTTTTAATCGCTTAGTTGTTGATCCCATTAAACACACATTTAGACACATTGGACCAATAATGAAATGACTTAACGACACACTTCCGAAAACTATTACCTTTCAGTTAGCTTTTCTCAGAATTTGAGCATTATTATTCAACGCCTGGCATTGTGTGAATCTGAATCTTATTAGAATCCTTTAAAATTTAGATCAAGGGATGGCCAACCTTTTGCTTGTTCATCTATACAACTCTTGTTCATCTATTCAGTTCGTTTAGAAATATGGTGATCTAGAAAAGGGTTTCAATATATCAGAGTTATTTTCCGCAGCGATTCTGTTGCACTAGTTTCTTTGGGAATACATTCTTGTCGTTGTCTGCTGTATATATAATTACAGACCGACTTAGCATCGAAAATAGCGTCCCTCGTCTGTTAAAATATAATTAAAATGTCGTTATAAACTGTCATTTCTTTTCGACCACTATACTAGGAATCCTTGACAAGCCCATTAATTCCTGTCGACACGCATAACATTCTAAAATAGTAATCGGATTCTAGATAAGTAACTGCATATGAAATATAAAGTTTTGCATACAAACATAGATTTGTGTGCAGACGACATTGAAACTATTCACAGAAATGAACGGATTGAGTTCAATCCCACCGAAATTATTTGACAAGATTAATTACTTTTTGTTCATTAGCATTACTATTTTATTGTCTGCTTTGCATAAACTGTCACGGGGTTTTGATGTATAAATAACAAATTCTCGTTAATACGGCTATTAATTTAATTATGATTCATACCATTCCTGGCATAAAAGCATATTAGATGTCAATAGATATTAATAATGAATTATTTTTATACTGTATCAAGATGTTTTTTTCTTCTACAGACTAGAACTATAGATCGGTTGGTTGCTATAGGTAATTCTTCATCGCCATCTAGTGTGTAAAAGTAGACATACGTTCCATCAATTAGCTCTAAAAATAACTGTTTAAAATTTTTGCTCTACTCTTACATAGGATCAAGAAATCTAAGGAATTTTAATGGGCTCCTGCCTTGCCTATGTAAAACAGTCTCTATGGGAACAGGGCTAATATTTAATAGTTTATTGTAGTAGTAGTAAGTAGTGGTAGTAGTAGTAGTAGTAGTAGTAGTACTAGATAGTTAGTTTATTCAGTTGTTTTGAAAACGGTTACCGCCGTAATTTTCAAGAAGTGAACTAGACTTGTGCTACATTCATAATACAGTATTTAAAAAAGTACCTGTGGTAAATGATGATAATTGACTTTATCATATCAAGCATAATATAATATAATACCCATTTTCCATTTAAAAAACATCAGCCCATTATTAACTTTTTAGAACTTTTCTTATCTGAAGATAGATATCTACTTGTCAGCCTTTAGTAAGTAAGAATTCCAATAATCTCACCACATCCATTGCTATTTAAAAAAAAATCTCACAACTATTTACAATGTTTAGAGTATTTCAAGTATCCATTCTATGGTCATCAATGGTATACTAGTGTATGTTTATACAATGAAAAACAAAGAAAAGTCATGCGTTTTACACATAATTTGTATAAAATTATAATTCGTATATTGGTATTACAATTGAAACGTGATGTGAATTATTGACCAGTCGACTCGTAGTTGGCAGAAGTACTTGGTACGCCATTGTCTTCTTTAATCGCCTGCAAATAAAAAGTAATTCTGTAGTTCTGTGTTATATATAAACCGCACGTACACAAGTTCATTCTGGGAAAACCAACCCTTATCGATCTACTGTATAAATGCAGGCTCTCCTCGAGTTTCATCGCGCAATTGGATAATATATATACCGTTTAATATATTAAGATATGCATATATAGGTAATTATATTCAATATAGAATATTCGAAATGATAATCAACTTCATTTAATATATATTGAAAATCGTTATCTAAGCCAATACTAAGAAATATACTTCTGTATCTCGTAACGTTGAAATATTGTTTGTCTTTATTTGCCTATTGCCACTTGTGCTGTCGAATCATATTGTGTAATGTAAGTAGATTTCCGATCATATTCTAAACACCAAACACCAGCTATAATATAAGTGTAATGTTACCCTTCACATTTCATTTAATACCGAAATTGCATTTAAGTACTAGACCACATGAGCCTACTGAATAATTAAGTGAGATCTCTTACGTCATCTAGAGGAAGAAGCTGTGATTATACTATTTTGGTCAAACTAGCAAACCAGTGACTCAATTTGAACTGATCTCAAATTATTTTTAAATAGAGTGCCAGTATGCGCCGTTTTTCTGTATTAAAAATGATGGATAGTAATGATAGATTCTTTGACTTGTGTTCAACTCTGTGCTTACTCTTAACTTAAATAGAGAAAAATGCGCGGTATAGTAATTTAAGTTAGTGGCCATTGTCAGTATATAACTTACCTCATAAGACTGCTTAGAGTTAATCGCCCCGCCTGGAACTGAACGCGAAGATTTGTTTCCATGCAGGATATGAGAATAGCAGTCGAATGTAGCTCCTAAATGTGATGTACTTATTAGGAATGAACAACAGAGTAATTGCAGACCAAAGTTTCAAAAGATTAAAGTTCCAAACGTACCTATCACGAATAGGATAATGATGGAAACAAGAAGTATCATTGTTGTGCAAAAATACAAAATGCTGGACGTATTCCCAAATATATCCCTGTTCTTTATATCCATGAGCGTGATTCCAGTTACTTTGACAATGTAGTTTCCCATTTTTCAAGAAAGGCAATACTCTGGATATCTTAAGAAACTATTTATGAATATTAAACGAGGGAATTTGTTTATTTGTTCACTATACGGTTACTATAACCTCATAGGAAGTTACCATTATCGCTGCAGTGACCCCGACGTTGCCAATACCCTATTTAACTGCTGAACCGTTGTGTCTTGTTTGAACCCAAGATCATTTTTCTTTATATTTCGACACATTACCTAGTCCAGGGTCTCAGCACGCCCAGGGAAACGTGACATTGGTCTAAAAATATATTGGTAGAATTGGTAGAACCATATATGACTATGTATCTGCCCCAGGGCCTGACGACGCTAACGATGGCCCTTCGGACTTAGATTGAGAACAAACAGACAGACTGACTTCTCTGGGATGCTGATAACTAATATAATATAACGCAGTACACTGACATCTTAACTTTCCATTTGTAGTACGTTAAGCGAAAATTACGTCTAACAAAATCAAAGTACGAAGTACATAATTTCTGTTCTCATATGATATGTGACTAAAGTTCTTTGGTAACTATGTCAAATAAAAGAAAACATTACTATTTTCAGCTCTTGAGAATGTATAATAATCAAAGCTTCATCCACATAATATCTGATCCTTTCTTATTAGGAGATAACTGACTACTCGAAAGATACAACATATTATCCTATCCCGACGTCTTGAGCTACTAGAAAATACCACAATGTGAATCAGAGTCTGCAACTGCAATTTCCGCATATTGATATCACTCGTACCGTGGCTTCCGCATGAGCTATCTTGTACGGTTTAGTTCTTCTCCTAATGATTCACAGTCGACGCGAGGTTTGTCAAAACAGATAATCACCAAATACATGATAATCATTCACATACATATAAATACGAAGTTTATTCTATTGAATCTCAAAAACTATGCTTGCACAAACGTTATATTGCAATGTTAATCTGTGACATATTAAATTGTCCCAATTCCTTATTGAAATATTTCTGCTTTTAATATTTAAGTGGGGTGACCTTCTACCGTAGTCCATTAGATCAAGGTTCAGCCACCAAGAGGTGATCGACATGTGTGGATTAAGATAACTCAAATTCTGGAGGAAAACTATAGAAGTTTATGTATTAAGGTGCGCTTGTTGAGTTCGTTAGTAAGCAGAATAGGTAATATTTTTTAACAAAGTCATTACTTGCTGAGTCAGAGTTGCATGTTCTAATATTAAAACCGAAAGTTAGCAAATCTGTGCATCTATGACTCACACATAATTGTTGTTATAAATATAGTACAGTCATATGATTGACAAGGAATTAGAAAATAACCATGCTGTGGTTAAACACAACAGCCGAATAACTAAATTAAAAAATCCAATGAAGTTTTTCGACGTCGATTGCAGTAAATATTAGCAAGTTGAGGTAACCTGCTAAACCGGAAAATCGAGTTTAACTGGTGCTATATTTTTACTTGACACGATTTGGTTTACTAACAGTACATCGGTACGATTTGACTCGAGACTCAGTTTCGCTGTGACTTGGCTTGATACAAGAGTGGTTATGAAATAACTACAATTGATTTTTGGGTACTATGGTTGACTCGACTTGCGACATATATAACATGTACATAAATATTTAACTCTTGAGTTTGCGACTTGGCTCGAATTTAGGTATTATTATATAGCGAAAACTTGAATTTTAAATATTCATTCAAAATCAATAAGAAATTCGTTAGGGCTAAATATAATCCGTAGTAAAGTTTCTATATTTCCGAAGTATATAGTAACAGGAAACCAATCAATAGTTCAGATTTATAGTTAGATTTCATTGTTTGCGCTGAATATAATTCTGTAATTCTAGGTCATGCCTAGGTTATATTTATTTTCTTTCACGTTTAGTAATGGTTTCGATTGTACCATTACTTTGTATGTTTAGACATTTATCACAATCCCCTCACTTAAAGTATGAACTATGATGAACAAATGAACAGTAGACAATATAACAGATTAATGAAAGAAAATAAATTCAAAGAATATTTGTTATCCTAAAGTTCATCAGATGTATATGTGGAGATAAATATGATAAGGTGCCTTCAACTTTTGCCTCACTGCCTTGAGGGCAGTTCACACTCGATTATAAATGTACACCTGCAATTGCTTCCAATAAAATGCTGCAATCGAGCCCTCACGTCCAATAAAAAAATATGAATTTGCTGCAATGCTGATAATATCAAAGAAAGGAAATCCTAACTTTTGTCGCATATGAGTTTTGCAGCATTCGCGCGCATCAATTACACTTAATGTTCCCTTGCGTACTTGCATTAAATCAGAATTTTCAAAAAGGTGTACACATTACATTGGAAGATCCTATTTATCCATTAAGACAATATCTTTTTTAAAGACTGAAGTTTAAAGAATGAGTAATGAAATGCAGCTTGCAGCCCCGGGTCACAGCAAAAATGTAGTTCCACTTCCTGCCCGGCTCTCTGGGTAAGTTTCAGTGTAAAGTTACTTCAATATTTGTTTTTGGTAAGAAAATTGACAATTAGAGCAGTGAACAAAAATGAAAAAAACGGATTTCAGAAATCAGCATGTGCGTTTACAAGATCTTGATGCAGAGTGCTGCATCATCAAAAATTCAATTATGTAAAAGTAAATTTAGTTTGTAAGTGGAATATTGATGTAGATTGCTAAGATATCATTCAGCAATATCCACCTCAGCACTAGAATATCTTTTCACCCACTTAGATTGTCCAGGTATTTAAACAAAATAGTTGATTGATATTATAGTGAAGTTATCTTTAAATGGGGTTGAGTTGTTTGTACAGGGGCGTAATTACGGAGTTTGCGATAGGCTCTATGTGTGAGTAGGTATGCCGCTTCCCATAGGTACATAATATAAACAGTTTTGGCGATGTTGAAAGTAGATAACCAGTGATGGACCAAACATAATGGCCAGAAAAGTTGTAAAACCAGTTTATTATACTCTGGACGTGATTGGTCCGCGAAACCGCAGTTAGAAAACATAGATGCTTTAAAGAATCGTTCTCTCTAACTTCTATAAATAGGGTTTATGAAAGATTCTTCCGCTACATCTTGTATCTGCTGCTACTCGTAGAAAGTACAGAAAAAAACTCTCACTATGAAAATAGCCATCGTTTTAATTCTGTGTTTTGGTATAGGTCTCGTGGCCTCAGTCTACGAGCACCAAACTTCGCACAGTGGAAGTGGCTACGATACAACAAAGCACAGTGACGGTAATGGCTACGATACAACAAAGCACCCTGATGGCTACAAACCAGATTCTTACGATGACAACATGACACACGAAGATGATAGTGATGCTGACGAGTCACATGAGGATAACAGTGATGATGACAGTGATGATGACAGTGATGATGACAAGGATGATGACAAGGATGATGAGAAAAAGGAAGAAGAGCATGTTGAATTTGCATCTGATGATTTCAAGGAGCTTGAACCAATTGTTAGTACCCAATGTTATTTTTATACCGTGGTCAATAACAAGCATAATTATACGATATCATAAATACTATACAACACAACTATCTGATCAAGGATGGAAGAGGAATTTCAATCTACAACATTTTACTCAATTCATGAAACATAATCTAAATAAAGTTTGAAATATATTTTGCAGATCTCGTTGTACGATGCTGAAAAGGCCACCAAGGATCAACCCAAATGTGACTATGTGAACGAATGTTACAGAAAATTCAGGTATGCTTCCCTAGGGCCTAGCCCGCGGGTTCCCGACCCCTAGTCAAGGTTGACGCACTTAGAATTAATATGACATCAATGGTAATATCAAGGATGTACGTACTCACTTCCAGTATAACACAATTCTGTTTTTGTGCCAACCAATGTCGTTTAACAATAATCAATACATGAGCATAATCTATTTAAACAATAACTAGAGTAATTATGCCTTAGTAATTTGACTTCAATGACCCTTCAATGGCCTTCGATAGCTAATGACTATACTTGACTGCGATACGATTGAAGCACTCTATCACGTTGCTGAATGTAATAAATTAGCATTATGACTTAAGCTTCAATTATATTCATGATACGTCTGCTATAACATTCTGTAACATTGGCGAAAGAAAAAACAACAGTGTTTATAACAAAAGTTTATTCATGTTTCAGCCCATTTGGAAAGCAGTGTAGCTACAGAGTTTATCATTACGGCAACTATCCTAGTAACCATGGTGATGGTTATTCCACTCAGGAGCATGGGAACGGCTATGGCAACCCCTACTCATACAGCAAGATCTACGATAGATGCAGCGATCGTCATTGCGCTAGAGTAGTTGTCGGTGGTTTCAGTGACAGTCATGGTTACGTAAAGCTCTTCAAACCATTCTCTGAATGTGGGACCGAATGCGTGTAAGAACATTCATCAGTATTCGTGGATTCCCTACTTACTTTCTTGCATTAGTTTCAAATTCGAATTTAATATTAGCTCACACTGAAGTGTTCTGATGAGATTCATTTGAAAAGAAATTTGACGAATGGATTATATCGAACGAAACACAAGATTGAGACATAAGAAAAGATTTTTATGGTCCATTACAACCAGCTATATATTATTTCTATAAATTATGCTCCATCTTTCCAATACCTTTTACTTTATAGTCGATAAACTGGACCCCGGAGTAGTCAAAGCTGAACAACTAAATCTTTATCTAAATTGGAATTTAACTATGTTTACTCGTCAAATTATTGAATCAAAACAGTTCTATCATTTGTTGATATTTGTTATTTATAAACGGACCAATCATTCCCCATTTTGGAAGCAACTTAATTTTAACTGAAAATCTAAAGGTAGATAATATTTTACAGCAACCCTAAACCATACAGCGCCTATGCGAAATACGCAAACTACTGTGGACGTTTTACTGAAAACGGAAAATCCAAATGCTCATGCGATACCGTGTTCTGTGTCAAATCTCTGAAAACTGCCTTCTTCGACAAGTGCGGAAAGCTCCGCAGAGGAACTATACGTTACAAGGTACGTAAATTGTGTGAAAGAAAAGTTATCTAGCATTACTGCGTAAAAATAGTATCATCTCCCGATCCCATAGTTCCCAGATTAAAATTCCATGAGCCATGCCTGCAAACAAATAGGCGAAGTAAGGCAACACTGGTTGTTGGCGAATGACTAGAAATTGCGCTTTTTCGGAAAATTCCTCGGTTCCTTAAAACCAAACTATACAAATTAAACCAAGAATTCTACATGATTTTATTTGTTATATACTTGTACATTAATATTTTCTTTGTTTAGTTTCAATGCAAGTGCTCTTGCAGATGGTAGAGTTCGAATGGTTGGACTAAACAACTTCTGGGATAATATTGTTACCAAAATAATAAAACATGTAGTTTCACATATATATGCTTTGGTCAAATACAAGATCTACCTGAATGCTATATTTTGAGTGATTAATTCTCCAGAATAAATGTTATGTCATACAAATTCCCTCTAGTTAAGTCATATCTCTGGTCAATACAGAGTCCAATGAACAAGGCACACTATACAATACATAGTACATTACTATATCATGTTACTGCATCAATAAATATATTACTTTAGGATAAGATACAAATATCTCGATATTGCAGTAATTAGAACAATGTGAACACATTGCATTGCTCCTTCCACTCTTCCAATTGCCCTCAACAAATGAAATTCTTCTTGGTCATACCCAACTAGAAAAATCAAGGGCTTCTACTCACTATATACAGTTGGCCCACCAAGGCCCCATCCCTTCCCGACCGAATTTAAATCTGCCCACAGAAAATATCAAGTCTAGTGAGAAGGAGTTCAAAACCACACACATCAAAATCACAAACAAGCACAGGTTCAAAGATAGAAAGATATACAACGTTATCAACGTTATTAGCTAGTATAAAAACTATGAATTCCCAATAACACAATTTAGTTGCTCAGTTTTACTATTGCCCTGATTGGACAGGAGTTACTTCTATCAATTTATAAGTCCAGTTCACTGTACGAAAGCAAATATACATAATTTGATTTACCATTTTAGTAATCGTACTCAAACCATGCTTATGCAAGGCTCACGATTTTTTAATGACAATGTTCTCCCGCATTCCTTACTTTATCCATCCTAGTGGCATATTTTTTATTCAGCGGTATCAGCCCACTGAACATTGCCGAAATGTCGGTATGGCTTATCCACCCCTGCATGTCCCTGATCCAAAAACTTTGAAGATACATATTTTAGTACCCTATAATAAAGATTGGAATTAGCAGAGCGTTTCTCAAAATCAATGCTCGGAACAAAAACAAAGTACAATTATGTTAACCAAATGAGATTCTAATGTGGTGTCTGTATAAATCCGCCCGTTGCGCGCACCACTGTCTTTGGCCGATCGTTGTCGATAGAACTAGCGATAATGATGGAAGTAAATCATCGTTTGAATTTGATTTACGACAGCGTTTCTGTAATGTTGTAACCTCTTAATTAAAACAAAATTACGAGGAAACTTATAACTTACCTATCTGATAATTATATACAAAACAATCACTGAAAATTCATATGAAACTACATTCATGGTATATGTATAAGCTATATTATGAAATTTAAATAAATATCGCGTTCAAACTTACGTCTCATTCCCAAGCTGCCCGATTTTCTCAAATGTGAATGAAAAAATATTGCTAGATTTGAAAAATCTCGCTCCCAGCCATTTCGGATGAAGGATTCTCATTGTGTAATATTGTAGATTTTTATCTTTATTCCTGTCAAAACAGTGATTGCAATCAATACATGATACTTACGCCCAACAAATAAGTGGTAACCTTCGCATATTAGCGTAAATGCGTGACTAACAGAAAAAGCAAGTTGATACCTAGTCTAGGTGCACACAATATATCACCGTTTAGGTTTCAAAGGCTTGAAGTTTCTTCGTAATTTTGAAAATTGCTAATAATAGTTGTTTTTATCAACTTCAGTGTTTATTTTATTGCCACCACGTTGCCCGATGGCTGCAAGTCACGAGTAACCAGCGGTTTTTCGTCGATTCCAATGCCTGAATTTAAATAATGCGGGATTGACATCTCCGTAAAAACCACGACATTCAGCTGGAAATAAAATTTGCTAATCTTGAGGAACGTGTCTGACTTAAAGTTAAGCAACAAATTTTGCAATCAATTATGAGCATTTGAAACTTGCAGGCATATAATTTATAGAGCTTCATTAAATATAACTCAAGTGCTTTCAATAATAGAAACCCGACAGAAGTAACTCGAACACCGGACTGTATGTGCAAAACAAATTCATTTTAGATGCTTTGTATAGTCTTGAAAGTTTCTATACCTATTTGGAATAATGTAATATAAAGGATATGCGTGAAGCGCTTTTCCAAATTGAAAAAAAAAATTATTTCAAAGGCATGACATGCGACAAATTATGACTTGACAGAAAAATGTACTTTGTGTTCCGTGGTTCATTTGAAACCCAATCGGATGTGATGACTAAGCGAATTTCAACTCATAGACTCCATGGAATCCCTATCTATTACTATTAGCTGTTGCATAGCATGATTAACACGGTAGCAAGAGTAGCAAATGCTACGGGCCCCACGCTTCCCAGAACCCCGTTCTCTCACGTTTATGAGTGTTTTTGTTTGGTAATTTCGTATATCAGAATAAAATATTCAAATTAAATTAAATTACGCACAGTGAGGCATTGAAATAAAAAATCCAAACTCAGGCCCAAAACCACACTGATCATAATGAACAATCAACTATTATCTCACGACATTTATTTCATGCGACGAATATTCCGTTAGTAATAATTCATACGACTAATTGCACATTACTTCTTGTTTTGTGCATTACATGTTGTAACAAATAGAAATATTTTTGCAGCAATTATTTCGTCTTTTAACACACGTTAAATCAGGATGAGTGAGGAATGAACTGTTTGCAATTCAAATCTAATTTGTAAATATATCTGCTGGCACATTTCTCGGCCATTGAACTGAGAACCAAATTTATATCCACATTGCACAGATTGGGCATAATTTTGTTTTTCGGATCTAACAGTTGTTTATCTTGCTCATCAAATTGGCGCCGAATTATCAAATAGCTGTAACCTGCCCTATGGCGAAGATAAAGCAATGTTGTTTATTATAAAATATCTCTTATCGAATAAATCTACCGTCGAGAGCAATTTGGGCCACATGATATCAACAGTCAAAACTGGTTTTTCCTGTCCTTTGTTAATAAACACTCAAAAAAAATTTAAACACGTTTTCTCAAAGCTGAGAGAATCACCCTTTGCATCCTTGAGCTGCACTCTAATATCTAGTTTGAGAATAATGCTGAAAAATTGAAATAAACTGAATTTTATATATATATATATATATATATGTTCTATGTGCATAATCCATCAACTTTTCCTATCTATATCTATAGAGCTATAGAGCTTTAAAAAGGGAGTAACTTTTCAAATAGTAACGCCCCTATGACCGGCGCCAGTCACCACACCAAATTTGGTTCAAATCAGTGTGTTATTTTATTTTGCAGGGGAAGGCAAACCGAAACAAAGACAAAATTCCAAATTCATTCAAAGATATGTAAATTTATATCATCAGTATAACGGGAAATGGGCAATCCATTAAAGATGTCTAGATACTACAATTTTTTTCCATTTCTCTCCAGTTAAATTTGAGCCCCTTTTCCGATATCCCTGATTTTTTGTAAATTTTTGCTGACGCTGCAGATTTATATATATAACAGACACTTCGTAATTGCAGCAAGACAGCGTTGAATACTGCGGCCAATCGTGTCTAACAAGCGAATGCTTTTGCTCAAACCACAAATAGCCTACAGAATACTACTAATTTTACCGTTCCTTCTCTCTTTATCTTGAGAAAGTTTATTACAAGATGAATATCGGGAAAAACCAGAACTGTCACTGACATGTACATATCTGATTGGCCAAAATCATGTCTATCATCGAAAACACGGCGTCCTTGGCTATAAATACCGGTTGATTCCACTCCCTCTACACAGTGTGAAAAGTAAACGAGAATATGAAGATCTTTTTAGCTATCTGCTTGATTGGAACGGTCTATGCATCGGCATACACTGAGTTCAACAAAAACGACTTCAAAGTCACCGAATCCAAGGTAAGCAAGCCTAGAACATGTTATTCGAGTGAACGATAATTTTGTTCCAATTATATTGTATTCCATATATGTATTAAAATCCGTTTCTCCTCTGTTCCACGTCTTAGACGCCACAGGGAAGTGTTCCATATTCTGTTATCCATATTCTCTTTGAAATCTCTCCCATCTTTCGTTCGATGCATAGCGTTTTATCCGGATGAAGTAAATATAAGTAGAATTGTGCTACCATTATGTATAATTCCAGCTGTTTCTCCGCAAATTATACTGTCTATATACACTGCTAATGGCACTTTCGTAATTTTTCACGTTTTCAATTGCAAAGAACTTCGATATTTCGTAAGCTATATATATATGAACATAACGTATTATAAGAAGTGATTTATTGGGCAGGTCTTGTGTTTCAGGACTTTTGGCATATTTCACCCTACATCCGTGGATCCCAACTTCCCACTGTAAATTATCTGTGCAATAATAAAACTCTTATTATTTACAGATAGATAAGGGAACCGCTGAACATCTGATACTCAAGCAACCAAGATGTTATGAGAAAACGATATGCTATGCTTTCAAGTAATAGTTTTACGTTCAATATAAATTTCCAATTAATGTGGCCATTTACAAATCTCGTAAGGGGACAATATGGAAAGAGTAAGAGAATTCAGAATATAATATGATAATAGGAATAATTTTGTAAAGCGTCAAATCTAAACTTTATTTTTCATTATAGAAATAAGTTACCTAATTAAAAATAATATGTAGATAAACTAAATTACTGGAGGGTGTGAGGTGCAAAACTCTGTATTCACTATATTTATTGAGTTCTTTGTGAAATAACGAATAATTTTACATGATATTTTTCAGACCATTCGGCAGTAAAGTATGTGCAAACAGGAAATACGTGTATTCTCCAGCCGCATACGGTGATAGCAGCAGTCAGGGGCGTTATGGTGATTCATCTGGCCAACAGTATGGTGGTGATAGTTCTGGTCCCGATGGCTATTCCAATGAAAATGTGCACCCACATGGCTATGGTGGTGATAGTTCTGGTCCCGATGGCTATGACAGTGAAAGCTATGGTTCCAGACCACACAGTGCAGGCTATTCCCCAAAAATAGTACACTCTGCATGTGAATATGGCAAATGCGCATGGAAGGTAAATGAAGCGTTCAGCAAGTGCTTCGGCAAAGTGCAACTTTATAGAGCCTTCAGCGTATGCGGAACTCAATGCAGGTAATGGGGGTTAATGTTATTTTCCATGAATGTCTCTAAATTTAAATCATTATGACTGACAAAATAATATGGGATGTTTACCTTTTATGTATATCCTCCCTGCAAGTGTAAGATTCATCATTATGAAGTATCTTCATTCAAAAATCATGAATGAATTTTTTTAAGCAGATATTCCAAGAAAGCCGGTTACAACGATTACGCAAAGGATTGTGGTGTGCGCGGCAAACGTTACGGGTCTCACGGTTACGAGACATGCTCTTGCCAGACCATATTCTGCGTGAAAAATATCTACACTGCTTTCTTCGAAGACTACAGAAAAGACTACACTTCATATGACATGAATAAAGACCAATACAGAACAATTCGCAGGGGTACTCTACGTTACAAGGTACAATACTTATAGTATTGAAATTCTGATACGTTTTCATGTACAATTGGAACGTAGTGCGACTGAATGAAGGCTGAAGAAGCCTATCTTATAGGAAGATAGTTGGCTACTCTTATTTACTCCTTTCATTTCTATATATCCACGAGAAGCGGTTGTAAAATGTAAAAGTCTTAATGTAGATGGGATGGAATTGTCTGTCATACCTTATCGCTTGATTTTCTTTCAGTTCCCATGCAAATGCTCCTGCAGAGGACCTGCACGTCATTAACAGAGTTCTCCTGTTCTTGAAAAACGGAATGAAGCATTTGTTTTAGCTTATGTGCATTCGAACTAATATCGATTAATAAAATTAAATGCTCCGTTCAACTGCAAGTTCATATGTATTATTTCTTTATTGCTACTCAGGTCAGGTGTGTTTGTATGTTTGTGGGAAGGGAAAGAAGCTATGCGATATCGCTCGAAACATTATAACTCGATCGTTGCGGTTCACAAAGTGACATTGCAAAAGTCGGGTCACGCTAATACGAACGTTAAATGTCTTTGATACAATTCCGAGTACAGGTAGAATCTCGCAGTACGAGTTTAATTCGTTCCCAGACCGAGGTCGTATTACGAAGCGATTTTTCTCATTGAAATCAATGGAAAACTGATTAATCCGTTCGACTCTAAAAACGTAAACGTAAACGCGTAAAATTCCCTTTTTTAGGTATTTTTTGAACAGAAACGTGCAGTTCAAATTAAAATAACAATACATATGTGTACATGTAATCAAAACATAAGAGCTTATACAAGAAATGACCGTGCACATCGTCGACATCGTTCGGTCTTATTGCTGTGTCCACTACACGCACTCCTCTCATGATTTTCTATTATTTATTTCTTCACTTCTATTGTAATAAGCTTTCTCTTCTTACCACTACTATCTTTAGCACTTACTTTCTTACTTAACACAAAATAAATCCAAATCTGCCCGAAACACAAAAAATTCACTAGCACGAAACGCCCGGAACGTTACCGCTCTACGAAATGAACATGTGAATTAAGCGAATGCAGACTGCGCTTGGCGAGAGAAGCGCGGTAAATTGAGCACGCCCTCTTACTACAAATCGATGAGTCAGCTAGAAACGTCTGAGCTATTTTTGTCTGAGCTATTCTGAGGAGATATTGATGATGGTCGTGGAAAATACAATATAT
The DNA here is from genome assembly GCA_013436055.1 of Halocynthia roretzi. Taxonomy (NCBI): domain Eukaryota; kingdom Metazoa; phylum Chordata; class Ascidiacea; order Stolidobranchia; family Pyuridae; genus Halocynthia; species Halocynthia roretzi. Next base: position 50,277 of record QRAM01000002.1, on the reverse strand, counting down.
GAGGCATGCTGTTTAGCGTTAACTATCAAAAAGTGCCCAATGATCCATCGCTTTATATCCGTATTAGTGTTAAATCGGGGATCGTATTATCGGAGATATATTGTATTTTGCCGTGGATAGTCATGTTCACATGTCATGGTCCACAATTCATTTGGGTGTTGGAGAGTTTTGGGATGTATATATTAAAGAGATAAAATATTTTTAATGATTGATGGATATATGGTTTATGTAGCAACCAAGCGCTTAACAGATTGCTCCCTACAGAGAAAAACATATTAGATACTACTTTTAGGCAAAAATATATTCCAGATGACAGCAGATAGCACATGGGTAAATTCCCTTGTATTTCGAAACAACTATTCATTTTGATCGTGCCTCCCTAAACTGAGCTTTGATTACGGAAAAGGTGGGAAATCTTTAGTCATAGCATTTCATGGTTTCACAATTTTCCCTCTCCTCAGAATGCGTATATGAGTTACTGATTGATATTTTACTTCTTGCAACGCAAATCCACGGAGGGTAGTGCGTTCCTGCTATGTTATTTGGGATTTTGCACGCAGCATTGGTCACACGCAAGAGACCTGACAAATCAGGTAGCTAAATACTGATAAATTAATGCAAGTAGAAGGAAAGTTTCTGTTTCTTCAGTTGTGGTGTGGTGTAGTGGTGCCTCGTACTTCGAACTTTCCATATTTCGAACGCTAAATTCGAAGTTCGAACGACACTTCTACGTACAAACCTCGCGCTCAGTAAAAAATGCGTTCGCTGCGTAAAGTAAGTTTGTGATCTTGCAGCATGTTATATTTAGGGTGAGCGCAGTGCAAATATACAGAGCCTCTAATGCACGGCAATAAGTTTGTGATTTGCCACGGGAGTAATTAAAATTAGAACTTTTTTAAAACCAGCATGGATTATACCAGTATACCAGTACACCTCGAGTTAACTGGCGTTAAATGACCCCTGGCGGTTTGAATTAGGGTCCGGGAACGGATTAATTCCTTTTTCATTATGTATAACGGGGATAACTGATTCAGACTCGAACAATTCAGAGTTTGGAACGTATTATGTTCGAAGTATGAGACACCATTGGTATATACATCATATGTCAGCCTGTTTCGATTCGTATTCCACTAAATTTCATACAATAAGTTATACTATCAATTCACATTTCCGTTAAGATATCAGATGTGTCCAGTTTCGAATTAAATATATTATTCAATAGTAAAATTATGAATTTCTATCGTTATATTCGTGAGTGAGGTTTCGAAAAGGAATCAAAATTGTTCAATGAATACATTTATATCATACTCTTGTAAAGAAAAAATTACAAAAAATGTGGATTGAATGTTTACTTCATTCTGAAAATTGATTAATGTTTATTATACAGAAAATTTTATCAAGCGTCTTCTACACATCTCTTCCAATGGGGGGACATGGAAACGTTCAAATAACCAAGTTGATTAATATGGTTTTGCTTAATGCGAGATTTGATATAACTGCTCGAATACCTCTTCCATATATTGCTTACAATATACGACGGAAATCATAAAATGATGCAGGTAAATGTGTTTCACAAGTGAACACTTCAATTTCATAGGATGACATGACAAAAATAGTTGCAAATAATATATTGCAAAATATACGTACCAATCGAATAACAACTCTGCGATCAAACGATATAACCAGCGGGCAATCCTCTTTATCGCATTTCTTCTCTCTTAATACAGAGCATGTTTATTACAGATAAGTATCAAGACGATAAAAGATGTGATTGGTCAATGATTGGTCATGTATTTTCACCTCGAAAAATCTCTTGTACGACTATAAATAAAGGCAATTCTGATCAGGCATATCACATTTACTGCTAATGAACGTGGAACGTACTAAAGAACAAAATGAAGATCTTCTTGGCTCTCTGTTTGATCGGAACGGTCTTTGCTAGGGCACCAACCATAGCAAAAAAGATGGTGGAATTCAGAAAAGATTCGTTCGCAGTTATCGATACCAAAGTAAGAAAATTATAAACCTATTCAAAGATCAACTATTGCATCAATTCACATTGTAAGGCAATGTATTGAAATGCGAGATAGTATATTGATTCTTTTTTCTTTGAGATAGATATTTGTGAAAAAATGAATATTTTTTTATTTACAGATTGATCAATATACTGCTGATGTAATAGTTGCACACCAACCAAAGTGCGGCAAAAACGACTGTCTTAGGGTATTTAGGTATGGGCTTTTCGTTTCATATAATTTAAGTACGACATGGTATTGATTATTGCTGAGCATCATCATCTGACATTTGAAATAATGAAATATTTTTTTCTTGACATATTTTAGAGACTTCGGTTATAAGCAGTGTGTACTCAGAAAACCAGCCGTCAGAAGATCTGGTTACGTTGCACCTGCATCTGGCCCTGACGGCTATGCCATTCCTCATCCTAGCGGTTACAATGGACCTGCATCTGGCCCTGACGGCTATGCCGATACTCATCCTAGCGGTTACAGTGGACCTGCACCTGCATCTGGCCCAGACGGCTATGCTAATTCTTACGTCACTACGTTCGAAAAATGTGAAGGTGACGATTGCACATGGTGGATAAAAGAAGCACACAGCAAGTGCTTCGGCAAAGTGCAACTTTACAAATCATTCAGCGTATGTGGAACTGAATGCGGGTAAGGGTGAAGATTTATGATCAGATTTCGAAATAGTATTAGATTTTACTCAACGTTCCTTCACAGACCAGATGAGAAATATGTGGATGATGACAGATCTCATTCTAAAAACTGTGGTACGTACACGTATGGATCGCAAAAAGATTCATGTTCGTGCGATACCGTATTCTGTGTGCAATACATCACGACGGCTTTCTACGAAGATTACAGGAAAGGCTACACAACTTACGACGCTAAGCTGGACAAGTACAGAATTATTCGCAAGGGACAACTTCGTTACAAGGTACACGACAGCAATCCTCAATTTAACTATTGCTTATCGAAAACTACGAGCGGTGATTTTGAAAGATAGTATTGAAATATGTAACCATAAAAACTTTAGCTGGATTGTTTCCCTCTCTGGGATCTTTGTCTCAGATACGCAGACAATATCGAATGCTGTTATAATCATATCCATTTATTCTACTGTTATTTCTTTCAGTACCCATGCAAATGTTCCTGCAGAGCGTAAGGGGCTGGAAGATTTCTACATGACCCGGAAGACATTTTTTTTTGGCTTTAGCTTGGATTCGACCTTTCTCAGTATCAGTAATTAAATGAAGTTATAAAAATAAACTGCTCTGCAATTGCAATTCGATGTGTCTTGTATTATATTCGTGTCGGTGCTCCCGCTTTTAGTAGTCAAATGCAGTTTAGATGTTTTTGAATGTTTGCTAAAATTTCTGCAGGGTAATAAAGCTAAAATAGAGAGGAAAGATCTAGTGCTATATAATTGGAAACTAATTTAGGGATTCCCAATAGAGGACTAATGTTAGAGGGAGGGGAACAAAACACCCTAGTCACGCTTCATCTTATCAACAAGAATTCGATATAGATCATGAGTCTGAAAATTTTGTAGATGGGAATAGCATCACAACACCAATTATTATACATGCGCCCGCAATTATTAGGCTAAATTTCTTCACACAACTCACTGATTAAAAACGTTTTTGATTTTTTAGGTTCTTACTGACTAGCAGGTTAGTATGGCCGTACGTGTTTGTCATTCGTACAGTGAACCTTTAGGTTCGGGTTTGTTATAGACAGCTTATTACCGAGTCGCATTATTCTCGCTGTACAAATAGTTCCTCCATAGCTGTAGGCCTATTTAGCTGTAGCTTGATAAAACCTGATGCTAGTTAAGCAGTTCAACAGCTAGCCAGTTTGTTATTGCTATTAAATGTTGAATTCTTAAAGTTTAGATTATGTGAAGATAGGATTGAATTGTGTCATAAAGAATGTCAAAGAAAATATTTTCCACACAGCAAGTTACTGTACTGATTCTAAAAAACTTGAATTTGCGAATGAACAATATGACTTGAGTATTTCCCAACATTATCTGATGCCGTTCTTGGTTCGAATTTCAAGAATTAAAAGGTTTTCCTGTAATTGGATCTTAAGTCATTCGCTTCATTACGTTGTCATTTTTGTTGGCCTTCATCCATCTTTGTAATGATCTGCCTGAAACATCGTACACTGTGTTTGGTAAGTTTTAACGTTTACCAGCCTGTATGTTACAATTTCCATATGGTCATTACCCGCACAGCGTAAGTTTTAGGGCCACGTGGAGGTACGACCTCTATACGACCGCTGGATGGTTTTAAACGATACGGACCATAATTTACCTTATTTTACGAGATTAAACTGCAGTTTCAAATTCTTTTTTAAGTTTTTAGAATGTTTTACCTAATCGTCATTATTTTTATTTTTATATTCACTTTTCTATCGTTTTTGTTGCAATCGTACACCAGGTTTTCATCCGTTAATCTTGCATGCGAACCGAATTTAATATAGTGAACCGCGCGAACCAGCAACAAATAATACTAGCTATTAATACTATTTTTTTATTCACCTTTTAATGATATAGTTGTTTGTCTAGTTAGCTAGGATCTAGAAATACTTGCTCTGCCGAGCCGAGCTCTGTTTATGCAACACGAATTCTGCGGAAACACGATTCGTGGTATAGATAATGATCGCCGTCTATTAAGCGATGACATGCAATTTTATTTTATTTTTTATAAATTAAATTTCTCATACTGATCACTCGTAGATTGGGCGCAGCTTTGTTAGTAAGGAGAACACGTAAAACTAAAAATGTGAAAGCAATGCTTGGTGTATATAATATATGGTGTATTATAAATAGGGTATATCGTAATGATGTGATAATGTTTGAACATGGAAAAAAAATCAGATAAAGGCAAAACCTCATAAACATGTGCGTCAGCTTGTCTTTTGGCTTTTAAGGTTTACTGTGTATATTTCATCGCTTATAAATTCAACATTCCTCTAATGACCTAGCAAAAATAGAATAAATTGGTTACCTCATGGTAATTAAAAATTTCGCCATTTCATTGTTCAAATATACAGACCCTGAGTGTAGAAAAATTGTAATTAAAATATACTTGATCATTCCAAAATGGAAAATTTATCGAGTCGTCTTATCGTATAGTTTTTAATCATTTCTAACCTGGCCTGTATTTCCTCTGCCTCGCATTAAGTGATTTATGAAATTGGAATAAAAGAGTGGTGAGAGATAGAATAATAAGATAAAATCTGCTGGATTTAAATTAAAATTCGAACCAACAATCGGTATAATAGTTCTACTGATTATGTCCAACGAGTAAACTCGTTTTTACAGAGGTTGGAACACACAAATACAAGTTATACAAGGGATATTCATTGGTTTCTTGTAAAAGAAATTGCTGCTCAAGTGCATACACACTTTTCACGATCATGATCGATTTACATTTTTCAAATTATCGCGCCTTGGGAGAACAAATATATTCTTCTGGAACGCTTGACTTCATAACGTTGTAAAAGTTTCGTCGCCCGTCTAATTTGCAATGATATAAATAGGTTATACTGTAATAGTGACTCAGTAACGTCCCCTTGTGGATATAATTTATTTGTGCTCTTGAAAGCAATTAGAGTTTGAAACCATATAAAATTTACCAGGGGCGCTTATTATAAGTGTCCTGGGTAGTATATTCGTCATAAATATGAACTTTATTCAGTAATATAACCGTGGATCATAATAAAAAACTAATTATTTATCTCCTGCTATGAAATATTGTGTCAGTTCTCAGATAGCTCTGTATAACCCAAGGCTTGCCATAGCATTATATGATACTAGGCTAATAATTAGATAATAGGAAAATGAAGAAAAGCGACCAGAGTGGGTGAGCGGCATTCACATGCATATGTTGATAGTAAATACCATATAGGGAAAGAAGTTGGTGATTTTTTTTACCCGCGGAAAAATTCTCCGGAATTAACGAGATCAAAGTTAGGATAAGAATAACGCCAAAGAAAAAATGGTTCGAAAAGTTGCCTGGCAAGATTTTGATTGGTCCACCAAAACTAGCTCTTTGTTCGACTGGTCAAGCAAGGGACATAAATAAGAGTCTGTGGTCTTGGACTCTCCATTACTTTACTGCTACAATACGTGGAAGGTAACTGAAAAGCAACATGAAGGTTTTCATCGTCTTGTGCCTTATTGGAGTCGCTTACTGCAGCACACCAGCTGCCTACAAAGAATTTGACGAAAGGAATTTCGCAGTTTCCGAACCGGTGGTAAGTTAACTAATATTATTCATTTTGCTTTAATTATTAACGTTTATACTTTACATGTGTGCCCTTTTTTCTCAGATAAAAGATATATATGCTATTAAGAAACTAGTCGCCGCTCAGCCAAACGGCTGCTATGACCTCTACAGCTGCCGCAGAAAATACGTGTAAGTATTCCACTCGCATAAATGTTGCATACTCATATGTATGATTAAAAATATACAGTATAGAATTGGCTCAATTTTCTAGTTGTGACAACTCCAAAAACATTATATTTATTGCTTTACAACACACGCCGCCTTTTCAGGTTCCCTTTTTTATGATGTTCATTTCGTATGTAGTTGAAAGCAATAGCATGAATTGTCACTACTGTCTTTAATTACAGGGATTTCGGAAAGCAAGTATGTACATACAGAAAGTACCAGTACGGATACACCCAGCATGACAGTGGTTACAATAGTAACGGCTATGGCCATGATAACGATAACGGTAACGGTTATGGTCATAATAGCGGTTATGGTAATGTTGGCGGTTATGGTAACCGTAAAACCTACGAAAAATGCTACGACTTCAAATGCGCCTTCAAAGTCACCTCTGGTTTCAGCAAATGCTTCGGAAATGTCAAGTTCTACAAAGCATTCAGCGTCTGCGGTACTGAATGCGGGTAAGGACCAATGTTTCCTCAATGTTCTTTTGTAATCTTGAATCTAACTACTAAACAGGTTAGAAAATTTTAGAAAAATTACTTTGCTTACATTTACCATATGTCATAAATATATTTTATATTCTATGCGATGGGAAAACAACATCTTGTATTGTCATTGAGTGAGTATTTGTTTCGGTATTTGCAGACGAACGGAAATATACAACAACAAATATGATCACGGAATCGGTTACAAGAACTATAATGACTACTGTGGTGAACATGGAGGTTCCTATGGACAAAAATGCAGTTGCCAGACTGTTTACTGCGTCAAGTCGATCAAAACTGCTTTCCTTGATAGCTACCATAAAACACGCGTGGGATTTATCCGTTACAAGGTACGCAAATTATACAACGAGATCTCTTTATATCAATTTGTAATTAAAGAAAGGGGAATACAGCTGAATGAAACCGGCTTTATTACCGAAAATATTCGATATCAGCAAATACAGTGGTCATTGGGCATATTGTCTCGACCCTTACTTTTGCTACATGTGTGGTTGAATTATACCTGGTAAACTTTTCTGTTTCTGCTTTTCAGTTTCCGTGCAAATGCTCTTGCAGAGGCAAATACTGAGGAGGAAGTTAATAACAATATAGACAATAAAACCATGATCCGATATTGACCAACGAATAAGATTTTTTATTTTGTTTCCGCATGATTTGGCTGATAGTGAATACTTGTAACCTATGGTGTAACAAAATCAAAAATAAATCACATATATCCTTGCAATCTGTTTGTTTGTATTGGCTATTAATCTAAGTTAAACCAGTTTGCATTGCGAGCAGGAACTCGGGTGTGAATGGGACGAGGCATAGCCTGATAAATAATAGTAGAATGAGTGCCAAATGCTACAGGTCCCACGAGTTTTTGAGTATTTTCATCGGTAATTTCGTATGTAAGATTCAATTGCAGTACAGTTTATAAATGTATATATGTATATGTTGAACTCTTCCATTTGCCGTTCAATATTATACATACGTATACTATTCAGAATCGTACAAAAGGTGTGCAGAATATGCAAAAAATGCTTACTGAAATGTGCTCGGATTTTTACCGGTTTATTACGGCAGCAATTCCACGAATTTAGCCAATTCTTTCCGTTGACTGAAAATGTTCAAAATTATTTATATATGCTGTATATGTTTTGTACATTTCTTTCTTGAAGCTTCGTATTACGGGAGCCAAGTGGTTATCATACCTACATTTGGGATACCATGATCGTTTGGGATACCTTAATTCCGTCATTATGTAGTGATATCGGTGGTATCAGTTTTTTAGGTAGTAAAATTGTTTTAAAGCCATTACCGTATTTATTCGATTGTAAGCCGCACGAAATTGTGTTGAAAAATTAATAAAAGCCGCCCTTGATTGTAAACCGCACTTGAACATGTGGTAGCCTAAGCTAAAGTGATCTACAGCCGCTACTGGGCTCCTGAAACATTCCCCGTGCAAGTTTTCAGGGTGCCTAGTCAAGAACCCCTGGGAGTTATGGGCGAACAATCATCTAAACACACACACAGTTTCTCCTTCATTTATGAGATGAGATAGCAAGTACCCGGCGCCAAACTTCGGTATGGCAAGGGAAAAATGTAAGCCGCCCCTGATTGTACGCCGCACGAAATGATGAAAAATTGAAAAAAAATAAGAAAGCCGCGGCTTACAATCGAATAAATACAGTACCTACTGAAATAAGTCTCTAATTTCAATAGTAGTCACAAAAACGAACACCTCATACGTCGAACTATCCAGATGCGCCAAAATGCGCTAGCTACGTATACGTATTCGTTCTGCGCCCAATTCTTCCCTAGCTCTTGGTGTGAAAGCATCTCTCGCATATCATTTATCTTGCGTATGTTTCACTGTCCCCTTTTTTTGCTTCATTTTTCGAATTTTTGTTCATAATAATCCAAATTCATTATCCATGGCATTCAAGAAAAGCGTGGAAGTGTGGAAGCGATGTAGCGATATTATGCACCACAGTATGTTTGTGATGGACAGCATGTTATAATTGCGGTGAACAGTTAAATTTGACGCGGGAGTAATTCGAATTGATAATTTTTATAACACTAATTATGACACAGGGTTCTGTCTATTAATCCGTTAAATGTAGTTAATAGCATATCGAGTAAACTCGGGATTTCAAATGTTAGCTTTGAAATTTTCCAAGTAGTATTACATATTTCTAAATGGCGTTGATGATTCGTCTATACTCAATATGGCTTTTTTGACGTACTGTTGATCGATATACTGGTGCAATTTTCAAATATGTTTAAATATTTCATGTTTACGCCAAAGTTATCTAGCTATTCATCTATCGTAACCTGCCCCGAAGCACAAAGATTAGCTGTGAAATGAAGTTCTTAGCAAGGTGTTAGTTAAATATAGTTTTCATTATTAGAAAAAAGAAAAGGAACTATGCCCAAGTCCAGATAAACAGGTCTGTCATGGTTTTGCCGAATAGTTTGCTTGTTTTATCTACGCCACCTATAAACAACTTCATTTGTACTTAATTTAATTTACATATTATACTTCTAAGGCTCTGGGCGTTACTGCAGATTCGTTGTATTTATGTTTGCTGATTTTTATCGTTTTTGAATTCGTTTTCCGCAACGGGTCACAAGTCATTGCTTTACCTTTCCTAATTTTCCTGCCACGGTACCCACAGTCCAGATAAAGTTAGTGCGGGGTCTATAGCCTTTTATTTAAAAGAGACCTGCATAAGAAATACAATAACATACTCGATTATCCGGAATCAGTACCGGCAAATGTTCGGATACGCGAACGCGATTAGTCCGGATAATCGAGGTTCGAATTAGCAACCCGTATGATATGACTAATGAACTGCATTATTACCACTTACTACGAGCATATAAAATAATTTTTATGTCAGTATATATCATTCCAGAATCACATCAATTTTCTTGTTCTCCATTTTGTCATATTCATCAGTTTTCTTTACCGACAACGTTCTTTCGTGTTGTTCGCTATGTAACGGCTATATCAATGAACGGGGAAGAGGCGGGGAAGTGGATATGGAGTCGCTTGGCGCGTGCGAAACTTTCAGATCAGTCTATCTTGAGTTATCTATTGGGGACACTACTGTAATTAAATCTGACACACGAAATTACCCGACCAAAAAACACAGAGACGTAATTCGCTGCGTTCGTAGCATATGCAATATGCATATTTTAATTCGGTTATGAGTACTCGTCGTATACTGCAGGAACTGAACTTATATTGTACATCATTACTATGATAATTTGTATACCACATGACAATTGCTTTGAATATTCCTGCTATCTGTTAGTCGTATTTTGCTGTCGACAATCGGCAGGCTGTTAGGTTGTCTTCTGATGGCAATAGCAATTTCGTTAACGTTAAATTCATTCCGTACAGTGAAAATATATACTATAAAAGAAATTGAAATTCGTTTTACGTACTTGACGGTTTAGGTGGTTGAAGATTATTATTATTTGAAATTCCTGGTAAAGTTCGTTTTTGTTTTTTGCTCTCTATTGCCCTATAGCAATGCAGCTGCAATCATTGTTAGACTGTATGTTGTTGTTGTTTTGCAAATGCAATTAACCTTTGATAGCTCGATTTTTGCTTAGATAGCAGCGCTTAAGGGTGTTTTGTACGTTGGTACGTCCTCGCACAGAAAGATGACCAACCTGTTTTGCCGAACTTATCAAGCATCACGATCGCTTTCAAATACCTCATACTGTTCTTTTTATCAACACCACAATAATTTGATAGTTTAATAAGAATACCATTCCATATAAGAAATTTAACCGAATATCAGTAGAAAGGGATCCTATTGTACTGAGATAACATACATCGTTTTCTTAAGTTTAACATAAGGTATACAAATAAGGATATAAATATGCAAGATATAGTGCCACTCCGTTACGAGACTTTCTTTATGACATAAGTATTGTTAGCCATTTTGCATGACGTCTCAAAGGTTTATGTATTAATTATCCTAATACGATATTTGTTGAATTACAGATGTAATTTTCAATAAATCCTTAACATTGACCTACAAATTCTACTAAATTAATGGACATAGCGATTTTCAATGAAATATGGTCTTAATAAACTAGATCAAAACAATGAGTTTGCAGTTTCTAACTTTTGGAAGAAGTGCAGAGAAAGTTATTACTTAGACCATTGCCACTTGGACGACAAGAGCATCTCTCTATTCTTAAAATATCAAAAATATAATTTTTTTCTTGTTTCGTAACGTGAATTTTACCTCAACCTTAGGTTCATCCATATTTTTGAAAATGTTTTTTTTTAATGTTTTCGGGAAAAGGAAGAAGTGTAAAACGTAACTACGTCCAATTGGTCGAAATTTTGAACCCAAAATAAACCTTGAGGGCCTGCCAAAAAGATATAAAGTAGTGACCATTATAGTTTCGAATATTTTCTACTTGACGGGAGAGAGACACAGCAAAATATCAAGATGAAAGTAGCAGTGATTTTGCTTTGCTTTGTTGCAGTTGCCTATTGTTCCTATTCAGAGTCGGAGTACCACAGCAATGACTACAGCAGCCATAGATCGGATAGGGTGAGCTAAAAATGATGAAATTTTATTTGGTGGAAGAACTCGAAAAAAACGCACAAAAATAATAACATCGTGATTATTAAATCAAAATAAAATCGGACCCCGAAATCTAAGACATCACTAATTCAAGGAAAATATTTGTCTCACACGGGGTTTATTCAGTGGTTCATAGTCGAGCTTTACATAGAGAAATATTATGGCTTCATGTTTTCCCCACGCAATAAAATCTGGTCTGGACACTTCAATCATTCATTCTTGCCTAGTATTATGCGTGTGGTTCAAAGGAAATGGTGCTCTTTCAATCAGACGATTAACGTGAAATATGATATTTATTTATTCCGCTAATTTCAGGTCACCTCTGGTTATGCTAACAGTTACACTTACAATGTCGGCTCTTACAAGCATGGATCATACAAGCGTACATGCAGCCCCTACAGGTAAAAATATTCTTTGAAGACTAAGTCTCAAACTTAAATATTGCATGACTATTATTATCAAATCTATATTTTTACATTATTAAAGAGACTACAATAAGGGTGTGTGCAAGAACACCGCTTATGGATCTGGATACGCAAAATCCATTTGCCGTTCTGTAACATGTGATTTCTCAGCAAAGAAGGGTCTAAACAAATGCAACAAAGAAGTTTACTTGTATAAGCCATACTACTGCCCGGGGAAGGAGTGTGCGTATAAGTAAGCAAAACTTGTATGCTAACTTTAGAATCCCCATGCATTCCAAATTACAATTCATGATTTCGACGGACTACGATAAAATATAATTCTGGAAGAGGCATAATGACTTTGAAATATCATTTTTAGGACTGCAAAATATTGCCAAAAGACTTATGGTGGTTATTCGTCCCATCGCCCAGGATATGGTTCTTCGTCCCATGGTCAAGGATATGGTAATACTGGTTACAATAGACGTCCCCAATCGACATGCCAATGCCAAACTATTTGGTGTTTGAAGAAGGTCTGGGCTGTTGTCAGGAATTACAGTCCTAAACATGATGTTTACGACAAGGAGGAAATCAGAATCAAAGTAAGTTGAAGTTCAGTTTTGTTGTCCCATCTTGCAAACACTCAAGTAGGTTGAAGGTTGAGTTTCTTTATTTACAAGTATTAAACAATTATAATAATCAATATTCTCGGTAAACTTGACTACAAGACTCTCCGCATAATCATCATTGATACATATTTTACGTTTTTTTTGCTTTTTTTAGTACCCATGCCGCTGCGCATGCAGGCAAAAGTATTGATTACGCCATATGACTGGAAGGGAAAATTCAGACTGATCATGTATCCCGAAAATGACCTTACCAACACTGAATTGCCTAATTCTATAGTGATGTTGTATTCATCTGTTGTTTTAAGTAATACAGTTTTTTAACAATTGTAGCAGCAATTCTTATGTACTTGGACATTACTTTAGCGAGATTTCGAGATCGTTTGTAGTAACGAATTAAATGGTGATAGGTTTTAGAAGTTACTTGCAGAGAAGCCAAGCGCTGCCCGGGTAAGCCTTTAAACTTTAAAGGACTTGGTTGGTGTAGGCATTCAGTACGGTTGGGAGCGTTAAAGCGGTACCAGTGCGTTCCTGGGGTTAGGGGCATTGTTTTTGAGAAAATTACTCTGTCACTTACGCCGGGATGCCCTAGGTCACCAGAACAAATTTGGTTCAAAACAATCTACCTGTTTGGTTCTGTACAGCGTAAAACCGACCAACACTAACACGCATTCACTCTTATTATATGGAAGGCGAACGCAGTGAATTAATTAGTGAATCTCATAGCAGAATATGTGTAATTTCATTAGGGGTAATAACAAGTCGACGTGGAGGCAAATTTTATATTAAGGTTTTATCCGCGGGAACTGAACCGTGAACCGAGATACCACACTTATTGAGCATACATCAGATAATAGAATAAAGTTGTTTTGTTATAATGTTCACTAGCAAAAAAAGTAAAATAAAAAAGAAAAAAAAAATGGTAAAAATATTCAGTATCGTTTACCGTCGTTTTACTACAAGTATCAATTTTCAAGAACTTATCCGCGATGTTAAATGAGGACCTGCTGGATTTGGCAAGCAGGGCGGATTCGAATTCTGCGGGGTCGAAATATGAAATATATGGGAAGTCAGTTAACAGTACATAAGGCTTGATCTATGAGTCGCGGTCAGTGTAAAGTGAATGCTGTAATATTTATTTATTAATGATGCGATTTTATATGCTTGTTATTACAGTCGTAACATAGCAAAATCAACCCATATTCGGGTAATTTCCACAGCAATATAATATAAATGCTCTTCTAAGGCAGTAATGATTTTTGAGACAACTTCTGTTTTTGTTATGTCGAATTCCACGCGAAATGTTAATTAGTTTTGTGCCTACGGCTTTTGGAATGACTTTGCATTTATCTGGAAATAACCTGCTTTTCACGATATTCTCAAGATGTCATTCCAAATAAAAATATGCCAGATAATGTGGTAGCGAATACCACCTTGCAATCTTCGAACACTTGAATCATGTATAGTCTAGAAACCAAACGGATTAAGCTATTTTAATCAAATGTCTGATAAAAAAACAAATGATCGTGCGAAGTTAAGAGGATCAGTTCTACAGAAGTGAATTAACTTTTATTTATAAACAACCATGTTTATCATGAAATAGCACTCGAGAAATTTCGAAAAGTTCTTGACTTTAATAACATAATGAAAGAAACTTTCTTTCGGGAATTCCAATTGGTGGCGGAGAAATAGCATAAAAGCTTCTTGCAGTGTGATTTATTCTTCATTCACTTGTTCGTCATCAACCTGTCTCCAGCGAAGTCAGGATGTCGGTAATTGTATTTCTGCTCTGTCTTGGAGTCGTAGCGGCCAGAAAAGATAACGAGCCAGAATATCACACTGGGTATTACAAAGATACCGGTTATACTACAGTAAGGATATTATGTTTCTATCACTCGCTATTACTATAGTACTGCGCCATACACATACATCATTGTAGGGGACTATTCAGTAAAAAACCTTCCTATTGATTATTTTCCTTTGTAAACAAATATACGCCAACTACTATACTGAAACTATTGGTATATTCGGACGATATCGTCCGAGAACATAAGCCTTAATTTTTCTAAGACCATTTTCCATCCTATGCATATAGATATCGATGATATTATAGTCCATATTCATAATCATACGCAATTTATACTTCGAATTTATTCTAAAGCTTTCGAAGGGCCATGCTGACTCTTTTAAATATGAAGCAACATCATACTATCATGGAAAGTATAAGAAGACCTGCTCAACCTACAAGTAATTTGTTGAAAATATTTGACTCGGAGCTGCCGTGGAAATAATTCATTTACATCATAATCTGTTCAGATTTTCTGCCAAACAATTAAAACTTCAGAATCCTCCAACAGATAATATTTGTGTGATTAAGATCTCTATGTCCAGGAGTTATATCGGTTACGTACTGTATTATATGCTATATAGGACCTACTTAATCAAATTCATTTATACTTTAGGGAGTACAACAATGGAAAATGCAAAAATTACGGTTGGGGGCAAGATAGCTATGGCAGCAGCAGTTACGGAAGTTACTCTTGTAAATCAATCAGTTGTGACATGGCGATCTATTACGGTTACAACAAATGTAACCGTAAAGTTAAACTACACAAACCGTATTATTGCCCAGGATACGAGTGCTACAGGTGAACACATTTTGATGAATGATTAATTTGATACTGTAATTTATATGTTGTTATAATGGTTGAGTCAAGAAATTCGTAGTGAATGCAACACAAATAATAGGACAAAATATCGGTCATCCCCTAGTACAATAGCAACGTATATTATCCACTACTTCATGTACTACTTTTCGTTCCAGCAATTCGTATTGCAACAAAAAACAATACACACAACCAGGACATGGCTATGGTTATGGTGGAGGAAGCCATGGCTCAACCTACGGCGGAGGAAGCCATGGCTCAACCTACGGCGGAGGAAGCCATGGCTCAACCTACGGCGGAGGAAGCCATGGCTCAACCTACGGCGGAGGAAGTGCCTATCATTACCAGAAATGTACATGTCAAACCGTATGGTGTATCAAGACAGTATGGGCCGCTGTAAAAGGCTATAACCAGCATTACGGTGGTTATGGCAAAGAACAAGTCAGGGTCAATGTAAGTTCACCTCCATTTGAATTTTGCTGAAGATAAAGAAACAATTTTAGGTTATAGATGAAAAATGGTAAATAACAACGTAATGCGTCTCTAAGCTAGGCGTTTATCGTTATCGTTGTTTTTGCAGGTAGAATTATTTGCCTGTTTTTTCTATTGATAATTCAGTTTTGTTTAGGCTAGTCTTAATTGTTACTTTAGTAGAAATTATATGGACTTTCAATCGATTTTCCTTTGTTTCAGTATCCTTGCCGCTGTGAATGCAGACAAAAGAGTTATTAAAAGAAATCGACTAATTTGAAGCAGCAGGAACTATAACTATAACAAAAACTAACTCTTTCTCTTCCTGTATTGGTAATGTTCTCGAAAATATGAATAAAAATAAACAGTAATATCCCTCGAAAACTGCATTCTTTACCTCAAATGATTATGAATATATATAGAATAGGTAGATTGTTTTTGAGTGAGAGAAATGACAAAGCATTGTTAAGAACAAAGACCGACTCAGCAAATTTAGTTGAGATACAAACCACACTTTCATGTAAACATATCATTGAATGATAGAAACCATCTCGATTGGAATTGTGGTAAACTTCACTGCCTCGAGGACAAAAAAAATTTACTTTGAAATCGAACTAACAACAACTGACCACAGAAGCACATCTTTGCATAATTCCTAATAATCTGTGCGAACCGAATAAAGTCCACCAAGAAATAAATTTCAATTCGTCGGTATTTAAATATTGATGTGTGTGAAGTACCAGAATGTGGAGATGGATAATAATATGGATTTAGTATTCTTGAATCCTTTTGTCGCTATTATTTACAGTATATCGGTTGTACAGGAAGCTCTCAATAAATATGTTCATATGAAATTCCGCGCGATGGCGCTTTGTAACTAATTCACCACATAAACTCGCCGTGTCGTGCGCATCACGCAATTCTTACAGACATTTGTCTAGTACTATAATTCATCGTGAGACGCGCGAATTAATAATTATTATAGTTAATTTCTTTACCACGGAAAACAGAAAAGCAATCAGCCTATTGGTACCTTGTATCCTTGTAATTATTAGTGTTAGTGTTACTTCAGATGCCAGCACATTACGCAACAGAGACCTAGAAATTCAATAGATTGAATCCCCAGTAAGATACTACAGGTAAACACACAACTGTACAGGAAGAGTATGCCTGACTGTTCGTAGCTTGATATAGCAAATACCAATATATTGAGCTAGAACTGTCCTATTTAATAAGCACTTCTATATTTTTCGTAGTTAGGCTTGCAGCATAGATATGTGTGATTGCTATATGCACCATGTATAGTATATATACACTTATGATACTATACTTTGTAGAAGCGATTTGCAACGTTCGTTTATCTGATAACTGCAAACGTCGAAGAGTAATGCTGAAAGGGAGAATCATTCAATTAAGGTAAGTTAAGTCTTATTAGTTATTTGAATATTATTTCATTTCCTTTGAATAATAGGTTCGTGCAAAATGATCACCTAGAAAACAGCGTAAAATAGCAGTTTCGTTACAATCGATCAATAGGTTACCGAGTTGTTAGTAAATTTAAGTAACCATTGCGTCTACCGCTAGATGGTGCAAGAGCCAGTTGCCGTTTATGCTGGCGTGTCATTCAAACCTTAAATTTCTGATGTGTAGTTATAGTCGATAAGGCAAAACAACTTCCATCTAACCATCAATAATATGTATGTGTTAACCAGCAACTTAGCATACAAGTAGTATATAAAACTTGGATACAAGTTGTAGTACAATACTAACATGATAGAATTAGTACACTACCGTATGGATATAGGCCTGCTTGTATTGTCATGGCCTTATTTTCATCTCTGCCTTATATCGACAACTTTATGATCGGAGTATTAGTCGATCTCTAGTAACCTATGTAGTCGCAATACTAGCTTGAAACATATAAATGGCTAGAGTAAGAAACCTAGAGATACAATTGTATACGACGATGATGCGCAACGTTATTTCCTGTACACTGTATTAGATACAATAAAAAAGACATTGAACGGGTTAAGTGATAAGATTGACGCTAGAGTGAAGATGTAATTTGTAAGTCTCAGAGAATGTCGAGACGTGGCGATAAGGAAACTAAAGATTTACACTTGGGTGGTTCAATTCACCGTACTTATGTTCAGTCACTACTCCTGTCTACGCGAACAAATGAAACTGAGTTTCAGATATATGGATCATCCTTCCATTGTAATCGGGAGTGTATATATAAAGGTGAACCACGAAAAACTATACAATATAACCTTCGGCACGAAAAGCCTACTGCTCAGTGAGTTCAATTCAATAGGCATTGTCATACTACCAACACTGCTCAGTGAGTTCAATTCAATAGGCATTGTCATAATACCAACACAAACAGAATTTTTCAGCTTATAATATTTTCACCATATTCAGTTTATAACTTCAAATCTACAATAAAATAAAATACAATTGTTTCATCTTTTTCTGAATTGTGACCACCAATGATGAACAAAATTATTCCTGATTCCTGCAGCCACACTTGCATGGGAACTGAAAAAATAATAATTATATTCAATTGTGTTTGTGATCTCAGACTTATATGAAATCTGTGCATTAATCTATAAAACGTTTTTAACAGTAAAATCTAATAATCTCTAGATCTTAGGAGGTGTCAACACAATCGGCTATGTGGTAGACGACCATAAACCATTATCGACATTTTTTAATCGTGATTTGCCTAGAGGCAATAGCTGTTCAGCAAATATCCATAGCTGTCACCTACGATCAGTAAGTCACAAATAAACAAAATATCTCAAAGTTGCAACCGCCCAATGCTTAAATAACCTATTTCAAAGGAATACTGCACAACGCACAGTAGGACAGTACAATCCGTAATAATGACTTCTATAGTTCTCCTGATATTTCTTAAATGCGTAAAGTCAAGAATGTTTGACAAGTTACTTAAATATCGTATCAGGATAATACCCTTCATGAGAACCCTGAGAACCCATTTTATAGATAAGAATATAAAAATATCCCTAAATAATGGGTTTTCAACCAGTACCAACCACCAACTTACCTTATATTCTAAGTAGCCCTTTCGCAGCACGTAATCTTTGTCATAATACGCAGTAAAGATGGATTTCACACAAAATACTGTCTGACATGAACATTTTCCGTAACCGGTGTAGGAACCACACGTGGTATGTATGTTATTGTTGTCTCTGCAAGGAAGAAATCATGATCATGATTACTCTAATAGATTAGATAACTATCTATTAATCATCAATGCAACCTTTCAAATGAAAAAATAAATATCGAACACAATTCACTTGAAAACAAAAAAAAATACCTTCCACATTCACTACTGCAGACACGGAATGGTATGTAAAGTTTTACATAACCGGAGCATTTGCTATAAGCATATTCCACAAACCAGGAACAGTATTTCCCCGTACATTCCTTGTATATTTCCGGCACTGGCTTGTTCGTTTGTATGGTAGTAATATCCCTTTCATTGGAATATTTTTCTTCCTCTGGCGAAGGATATTCGTTTATCATTTGATTGGGGTATTCTTTTCTTACTACATTGGGATATTTCTTGAGATCCTCTTTTTTGTTATTGTCATTGTTGCACTCAAATTTCCCGAAATTGCTGGAACAAAATATTGCAGTTTATAACACCTTCATTCTTTCGTATTTTATTTTCACTATATAGGTAAGGTTTTATGTGAGGTAGATAATGAACCATAATTAATATGATTACTGGTATAAAAAAACTAATCGAATGCTTACACGAAGGCATAACAACTGTCATTGTACAAATAGCATTCAGGCTGTTTTATTGCAAGCTGCCTCGCGTAATCCTCACCAATCTGAAAAAATACAGTTAATTTAATACTAAAAGAATATTCAACAATAACCCAGCTCACAAATAAAGTTTTTTAAACGTTTAATAACTGTTTTGCTGCACTGTTGCAAACAAAGTCAACGCCTATAAAGGTGCTCAAAATGATGACAGAAATAGAATTTAAATTCCAATATTGTTGAACCTGGATATAAATTTAAAAAAAACATCCTCTTTGCTACGACAGTGAAAATTGGAAAGTCTTCAGTATTGCCTCGCTAATGTCCATAGGTGTATACTATGATAAAGCTACCCGAGGTTCGGTCTTCGTAAAATCTTCGATATTAAATTCTCTTCCACTGTAGTATGATGGTTCTGATGCCGTTGTTAAAGCCAAGCACAGGGCTACAATAATTCCCTTCATGTTTCTTCTGCACACGCACTAGTACTTGCTGTCTATATGAATTCTAAATCTGAAGTCTCATGTTACTGGCGTGGAATACGTTGACCAATCACAGTTACGTTTGTGCTGCGGTACCTTGACGTAAATTCGTTGTCGATAAGATATAATCTATAATTCGGTATGACAAAGTTCAAGTTAGTTAATTGAGTTTGTTAATTTACAGGATTAAAAATATATATAATAATAACTAGATTCTAGTTACTAGAATAAATTTAGATATAACGGAGTGAACGTAAACGAGTCTTTCAACTTAAAACTAGACCCCAATCCGAACTGATGTCTGACATTAAATCTCACAGATGAGTATGTAAATATATAGTGTTAATAGGCTTTGTGTATGAATGGTTAAACTGTAGAGGCATGTATCATAGAAAAGTAAATTTATGTCCTATAGAATAGAAACTGGATTGCAGTTATTACATTATTACAATAGTTGTATATACTAAAATCGCTGTTTTATGGCCTTTGTGGCCTTTTCCATCGATTTTGGACGACTTCCGCATATGATAAATGTAAACTCCAAACAGCTGCAATTTTTATTACCCTGGAGAAGATAATGTAGTTGTTGTTCGATGTATGGTTTTTCGTGAGTTAGGTTCAGAAAGCAACAAATGGCTGTTGTGGGTAAGAAAACCCATCCCACCTTGCTTCACCTAAGTTCCATCTAGTCTTCCCGACGAGTTTATTTCCATTGTCATAAGAATCAAACACGTTGTATTTTAAAATCCTAGTGATGATTACTTTTGTTATAATTACATCAAATTCGTTTAAGATATTGAGCAGTGAATTCTCTATCGAATCTGCATGAACGTATCTCATGCTAATAAAATTAATGGTTTTTTTAAAACTCGCTCTTCTACGTTAGCTGTCTTTACCGATCTATGCACATCAATGAAAATGCTCTTTGTGTAGAAACAAGACGTTTCAAAGTTACTTCGAATTTATTGCACTCAAACAGTTGATTACACTCCAGATGAACATGATCAAATCATAAAATTTATTATTCACTTTAGAGTTACTTAGTTTTAATAACATTTTAATAACTGATTGATTAGTAAGAGAACACTTTGACGGGTTGTTTCATATTTGTAGGTCGTTCGACTTGGATCTTGCACATCACTAATAAGGTATTAGTAATGGCATTTGCAACACGGGTACTGTAAAATAATATTATTCTGTTAAGTTGAGTTCGATACTGGAGATTTCGATGTAATTAATATCCTGAACAGGAATATTGTAATTTCCATTGCTTACCGGTACATGGACCTCTGTGTTGTAATAGTATTGGTTGACTTTAAACAGTCTAGAGACTCTGATTGCGCAAGTCGCTGTCCTGCATTTTGCGTATTTTTTGCATGATCTGCACCAGGTGGTTGGTCTAAGAAACACAGAATTTAGCCTATTTTTATCCCATATATATCCATAACTGTTGTAGTTTTGGATTGAAATTGGTAAAATATGGAATTGTACTCACGATGTGTTGCATTGTGTTGCTGGTGGATAATAATATCTAACTAACGGGACTTTGATGTATGTGCCATAAGCGCATTTCAGATATGCGACTTTGGTCTCGTAAAGACAAGGGTTGCCTTTGCACTCGTTTTTATTAGCCTTGTAGCATCTATCGCCATATCTCGTCCTGTTTCAAGGTAAAGAAAACGGTTTAATGAGATATCAGTGGGGTAGTGCGGTTGAATGTGCAACATGCTCACCATGCTTTACAGTTTTCGTACGGATCACCAAGCAGGGAATGTCGTGTTCCAGCGCTAGGAGGTTCTTTGGAATACTTAGTGAGCTATGGAAAAGAAATATAATCAGTTACCTATAACACTACACTACAGAAAATAACTGGATAAAAAGTGAAACATGTTTCTATTTCAAGTCGCAATGCTATCATTATCAATATATTGGACTATTTTTTTGGGCATGGAAGGAAACTACTAGCCAGTCTGAAATGCTGTAGTCTTTTCCACCCAAATGTTTATTTTACATAAAAAATACTTCACACAATTGTTGTTTATCTGAAGCTTAAAGGACCTATTAACTAGAAGTTTGCTATGTGACACCACATTTTGCTATCAGGCTAAACGGGTCAGGTTGAATTATTTCCATGCTGTGACTAGAGTCAAGAAAAATCGTTTTATCAGTTATTTCATGCCACTAACTCCTGTCCAATCAAGTCACAAATTTTCTAATTTTATTCGGAGTCGATGACAGAGCCTTAAATTAATATCGTTTCACAGAACTGAAATTTAGCGACACTTACCTAAAAGTAGATTACCTCTGCACTGTCAGGTCCTAAGAAAAAAAATTACATTAAATTAACTGCTACTTACTTTGCTATCCTCAGGAATATCAAAATCCTCTTCCTCCTCATCCTCTTCTCCGAGGCTGAACGCACAGAGAGCAGCAAAAAGGACAACAACCATGAACAGCTTCATTTTCTTGAATGTTTATTCACAAAGTAAGTGACTGTAAAGTTCCTTTACTGTATATTCTTAGACAACGAAGTTGTGTGTGATTTTGTGAGGGCGGATACTTTCCTTTTAAAGGATTTTCGGGTACTTTTGCAAACAAATTTGTTTTGGAATCGTGACCTCATGGTTTACGATATCATTTGTAGATTATCCGAAACTGCTCCGAGTACAGCTGTTGGTGCAGTTTCAAAGTGGATTTCGAAATATTACGACTAACTAACTTCTAGAAATTAAGCGACGTATAAATAACCTGTTATTAATTTTGTATTAGTCATATGGCCGCGAAAACATTTCTTGTTCAAAATACGACTAAATAGGAAACTGTGATAGTACGTGACAAAAACTATATACCGCACTATAAGACTACTTGTGGGATGTCAATAAAACACTTTAAGCTAAGATTGTTATCTAGTAGCTTCATTATCTAACTGGAAATTTTCACGTAGTCACTATTTCGCAGAATCGATTCAAGTTTGTGTGCTGGTGAAAACAATGTTGAAAATTCGAATAGCGATATTGATATAGCAAAAAATAAAAAATAAAAGGCCCATGCGGAAAGATGGAATAGATTTAATTAAGTTCAAATCCAAATCCTATAGTAGTGTTGTAAGCTAGTCTCTTATTTCAAGTCACTACTTATCTTCATCTCAAAGTAAAGATACACAGATACACTTTGTTTAAGGTCAAGGAAGTTGAATCATAGTATAGTCATTCGCATAGCATAACCAAGTATCAAGAGTAACAAATGCTATAGGCCCTGTGATTTTAATATTTTGAGTTTTTTAGTCTGATAATATCGTCCCTAAAATTATAATGGGCTTTGATCAAAAATGGTTCCCCATTTGAAATCGAAATCGCTTTTTGACCACTTGCCCCAAAATAATACAGACGTTTAATTCTTGTAGAAGTATCCTAATACTTCTACGGGCTTGAGACCCATGAGCTATAGTTTTCCTTATAATTTGATGGTGACGAACTCAATGAGATTAGGAAGCAAAATACTTTCGTAAGTAATTTCGTAACTTTGTTGACCGAAGTAGTGTATTACAATTAATTATTTTATTGATTCTGGTAAATTATTGCACATGATCCTAGCGTACTTTATTATATGTCTTTCGGTTGTGTAAAAATGGAATCGTTTGAACTCTTCATAGTTCACCGTGTGACATTTGCAGAGAAGCCCGAAACCACATAAAGCCCCTTTAGCAACGTTTCAGAAGGTTATGGATAGCCACGATGAATAATACATGATTAATGTAGTGTTGTTATTGCTGAGTATTAAATACGGCGACTTATTAATCGTGATTGTAATGAACTTTAATTATGCTTGAAGATAAGCATCTACTTTCGTCATATTTAATCTCTAACTATACCAAGAAATGCGATACGCTACAAGAAAAACGAGTGTAACTTGTTCAGAATATGTATTACGTACAATAATATTTTGTCCCTCGCAGCGCAAAACGGATATGTAGGTAAACTTGATCGAACTTTATTCAAGTGAAATCAAACGCCTGTAAATAGCTGAGGCAAGTGCAAGGAAATAAGGCCTACGGTATTCTACGGTGAATGAGTCTCAACTAAAAACTAGTAGTAGTGTCACATTGACTATCGTGTTTCATATATAGTGATGAAGTTATGTTCAAGGATGGTTGGAGTATATGGTTCAAAATTTTCCCGTTGTTTGTTATTTGGAAATCGATCAAGTTGTGATTTTTGAAGTAAAAGTTTTTAATTCACAAATCAGTTTCATCGCCGCTATATCTAGGCCAGTCAATATTATAATGGCATTTAGGTTGACCTATGTGACCTTCTAAATCGTCATTACTACATTCGTGTAGATGTGGTTCTGATAAACTTCCGTAATTTGCTGATAGACTGCTATAGCTCATGTCTAATATATTCATATTAGCTTTACTGTCACCGATATTCGGAAATGCATCACTGCTGCATTTCCAGTCGTAATCATCTGGTAAACGTTGTTTGTGTACCTCCTTCCGGCTCTCCCAAGCATCCATTTCATTAGAAGGAATATCATCCTTGTATGATTTTTTATATCGTAATTTTACCAAAGTCATTTCTTTGAGAATCATTTGCTTGATCTGTTCTTCCCTTTTCAGAGATTCTTTACATTTATTTTTTAATTTTTCCTCTTCCGATTCCAGAGGTTCATCTTGCTCAATATCTACCTCATCCATGTAATGACATCCGCTATTTTCTTCCCAATACTCGATCTCTGGGCCATTCATTTGACTCTCCTCGTTGGAAATAATTGATAGATCATCTCTTATATCGTGTACATTATATGGCATTATTTGCTCAACGTCCTTCAGCGAAAAGTTGTTCACAATGCTATCTACCTCGTACCTTTCCCTTTTACTGATATGAGCCATTGCTATATCTTCAACGCTTGGTACTACTGGTTTGGCAGTTCCATGCAAGCCAGTATAGGTATTATATTGTAAATATTCTTCCTTTGTCGTATTATCACGTGTATCTTGAGATATTTCTGAAGTACAAACCGAGGTGTGAAGTTCAGTACTTGTTGGTATAGGACGACTTGCCGAAGAATAAGTTACTGCAGTCGTCTCTTTGATGTAAAGAACTGGTTCAAATAGTTTGTTTATTTGTTGGGTTGCTGTGAATTCGTTATCAACATCTTCACCACCATTATTTGCTGCTTTTTCTGTATATATATTCAGACTATTGACTGGTGAAGAGGAAGTATTTGCTATGAATTTATGGCTACCATCATTTTGATGGTTTTCAAACACACCATCTTCCAGTGGGACGCTGGAGAGCACTACAGGCCTGTTAGTACGGTTAGCAGCAAAGGGCAATGTGAATGGCATTATTTTCAATTTCGACCTAGTTGGGGATGCGGGCGTATTATGCTTTGGGTGAGTGGGTGATTGTCCAGTTATCGATTCACTTGTGGAGAATTGAGTCGAATGGCTTGATACATGCATGTTGCTTTCGTGGCCTCCAGTCAGGTTTACATTTGTGGGAGGGCTTGTTAAACGGTCACTACTGAAATGCACTATATCTTCGTTGTATGTACTGGTAGTACATCCCACATTGTTGATACTTGGCTTGGGGCTATGTACGGTCGTGGAATCTCTTTTCTGATGCTCACTATTACATGACCTCACGTTACACATATTACGTCTTGCAGTGGTGTCTTTTTGTGGGATATATTTTCGTTGCTTAAGTTCAGAACTTGCGGGCTCCATGAATCTTGCCCCTTTTTGGTTCATATTCAATTCTGCATCTTTGATGAATCCGCAATATTGAATTCCAACCTTACTTGATGCCGGGATACTGCTCGATAACGAAGAGGTGATTGCTGGCAAATGAAGCGATGCCAATGTAGATCTAAATGACGTGTTAGTCGCATCTGCTTCTCTATCATTAGATGTTCCAATGTTGTTCTTCTTTATTTTTTCTCCAGTTCGTAGGGGAACCTAAGATAACGACAAGATTTCAATATTCATTCTATATCCAAATTACAATATCTCTTTCATAATTACATCAATAATTTACATCATTGACCATTTTATTTGTTATATTAATAATCTCGATGCCTTTCAAGATTTCTGAGAGAAATATTCAACTTTTCATTTTTCAATTCATCAAAAAACAGCGTAATGCTGATGTACTGCGCCGCGATTTAACGCGAATTTAGATATAACCGCGATGGGTCGGTCATTGGACCTTTTACTATCATACTTTTATACGATTGAAAACCCGCCTCGTGTCTCGTGTTTTTCGGTTACCGTTATCAATCAGTCCTCAAATGCATTAGAATTCAACGATTAATTGTATAGACCTCAACGATCGCATTAAAACGGGTTATCCTATATATGTACATACAAATGCATATTTCTTGTGCGACATTAAATTATCGTAGTTTCGGGACAAGAGAATGAAGTAATGAGAATTTTGTATATATGTTTAAACTGTAAAATAGTTTTATTTGTTGATAATTGAATATTGATATACCCTATTATTTTGACTCTGTTGTGAGGAATCACTGATCATTTCCAATCGATGTATTCTTTCCTTCATTCTCAGCAAAATACGATCCGTTTTGTCGTTCCGGCTTCTGTGAATGATTCAGTTCAAGATAATTCTGATTTATTATATTTTACATTTATATATATATATAAATACCTGATTCGTGTGCACAATCTATCGTTCTCCTCAGGTTCTAAATAAGAAACAAGTAGATCTTTTAGGCACTCTCATTACCAGTATACTGATAATGGGATTGAAATAGAGATTTGTAGCATTTTTGGATAAGGGTGGCCGGGTAAAAATAGCCGCCCTTCAATATAATACCAAGTATAAAATGAACTGGACTGGACCTCAACTTGCTTTGAATTGCATTTATGTTCTGGAGGTTATTAAATGAATTGTAATTCCTGGAGTCTCCTGGAGATTATTTTTCAAGAATTGATTTTAGTACTTCTAAGCTCGCGAGCACCCTTCGATAGAATTAGGCGAACGAAGCGTTTTAATTATGGTATACCGAATATAATCAAAGTACAATCTTCAGTCACCTTTGGGCGTACTTGAAAATTCGCGCAGTGGTGACCATTTCCTCGGTGTCGATGGCAGAGACAGGTCCGTATCGCTTAAACATCGGCGAGGAACATTCATTTGAAAGTCGATAGCCCTCGGTGTATGCGCGTAAACTGAATTTTTATACTTTCGTCTGTATATTATTCGATTTCGGAAATTAAATTATGTATTTCTACAGTTTCTCAGTTGTTGCTTGACTTACTTCTGTTCAGAAGTTTTTTCTCGGATATTATGATTAATGGCGGTTCTTCTTGATAGCGGCGCTTGTCGAAGACACTTTGCCATGTCACGCAAAGTGGTTGATGTGGTGAGATACGGATGTTTCTTAGCGATCACATCTGGAATCTGATTTTCATAATATAAGTTGAAAATAGTGTGCCATAATTTTTTTATTCTAATATGCATTTCATTGCCTTTAAAATTATTTAATAGTGGTGGTGCGTAATATAATAGGAGATACGATAATTCAGAAATTCAGATAATTTTAGATAAGTCCCAGCAAAGTGCGAGTTTCTTGTGCCAATACAGTGTGCATCTCCAGGCTTGTTTACGATGGCTAGTAGGTGTGTGAGATTTAATGGATGCCCTTGTTCACATTGACTTGAGTTTTGACTCTAAAGTCTGAGTGCGTAATATGCATGGGTATAGGACTTCTTTAGCTATCTGGTCGTCATACTTGTGATTCGTATTATATATGAGCGCGTATTATATTCGGAAATTACGGTGAACAAAATATAAAAGGAAAAATGGCTCGCTGGCATTCTTACATCATCCGTGGCCATCCCCATGTAAGCAAAAGCTATTCCAGTCGAGTGATCTAGTGAGTTGGATTCGTTCTCTTCTTTTTGTTTGCCTGTTTTCGATTGTGTACTTGCTGCCAACCAAGTGATATCAGTATTTTATTATTATCTCGATATCAGGTTATCGAAATTCACAATTTAGAATTTTACTCGAGTTTTCTGGCGTTGTTTCGCCGTGTACTTCGAAATAAGACGGTTCCCGGTTTTTGCTAAGAGGTGAATGTTGTAAATTTTTGATTGACAGCTGAGAGTTATCTGCAACTGTTGAGAAATAGAAAATTGAATTATTTGCATTCATCGAATGTACTATATTCAGATATCTGTAGTCTTTAAACTACCACTGTAATGTTGTTTTTCTGTTTCTTGGTTACACGCATTTGTTTCTCTATGCAGCTGTGTTACTTGAGAGGGCACCTTAGCATTAATAACCACGCATTTCCTTTGAGTTTGAGAGTAGACGAAGTCTCCGTTGGCACTAGTACAATGCAAATAAGGCTGTCTTAATTCGATACTTGTGTATAGTATTACTTATAAAGTATTATTAGTCTTCAACAGACTTAGTGTGTGCGTCCTGTCGAAGATGTACTGCAACATTTTTTTACCTGTTACTTGGTCTATTGAAATCTTCATTACTTTTCACGAGATCTCTACTATCTGCTTCTGGGAAAGCTCCGATGAAGGAGGATTCCATGAGTTTGGATCGAGATATTTTCTTGGGTTGCATCTCGTCATGTTGGTCTTTTGACAGTTCCCTCAGCTCAGGTCTTTTTTGCAAGGCAGCACTAACACATTGGTAGGAAAGCGCATTCCATTGAGGAATTCCATTCTCAATTGGTACTTCTTCTCTGTAATATAATGACATACAGCTGTATTTAAATCAGATCTTTGTGTCGTAATTAAATTTACTTTTGGAGCGCATGTATTCTGGTTCATTCACGAAACAAAAAAACTAATTAAAAGTAGATAGAAATTTAATTTATTACAATTTATAATTCAATCATAAATATGCATAATCGCATAATGAATACGGTCGTAAATGTGAGGGATCGTTGAACAAGATTGTCGTTGATTAAGGAGTGCGCCGTGGTTAAGGAAATGTGTTTACTATTTAAATAAAGTTTTTCTATACTTAGTGTGGATGTGAACCAGAACTCTTCTCTGCTTGACTTCTTTATTTGCAGGATATTTTTGATACAGATTGGAAACGATTCCTTCAGATGTGAACGGCGCTTTAACGAAAGTTTCCTCCCTTTTTCTATTTTCTAGATTGTCTTCCTTCCGTCGAATATTCCTGTTGTAATCCTCTTCACGTATAGCTTCATCAGTAATTGATTCTTTCAAAGAGGAGTAACTTGAATAATCAGAAGTATTTGAGAATTCGACTTCTTTGGCCGCCTTCGAACCTAATGAGAATGAAAATCTTTTTCTTTTTGATTTTGCTTTGACTTTTCCAGAAACCTCACAAGAATTTTGCTTCGCCTGTGCATTTTCGTTTAATGTTGCGTCCCTTGATCGTTGGGGAACTTTGGAAATTCGTTTATCAACCCTAATGCTGCTTTCTGTGAGCATTTCTTTATGATTATTCTTTTGAGCGTGTATAGTATGTCTGTATTTATCATCTCTGACAAAACTCAATATGCTATTATCATTCAATGTGTTTTTGCATAAACTAAGACTTGAATGATGCCGTCTTACCGGACTACTTTGAAATTGTCTTACAGGAAACACGTTGTCTGATTTTTCCAGGAGACAATCCACGGACCCTCCCTTCGTTGACAGTCTTAGTGTTTCTGAATTGGTTCCAATGGTTGATGTGGCCAAGTTTGGCCTATTTTCCTTTTTCTTTGTTTGAGAATATGGGGATTTACATCCAGCAGATGTTATATCATTTCTATTATTATTTGAAGCTTCGTCCTTGTTTACTGTTTTTTGTGATCTTGTAAAAATCTTTTTCCACCATGAAGTTTTGCTATGACCATGCTGGGGTTTTATTTCATTATGGCTCTCTTTTACCTTGTTACTTTTCGGCTGCAGTTTTGTACGGTTTTTCGTTTGCCGAGGTTTGATTGGGAATTCCTTTGATCTCTCAACACAGTTTATCTTCTTCACTTCGTTCGGACTGACCGCTGTATCTTCCGCTACCTTGTTCAATATTTCATCACTGATTGCAAATTTTACTCTGATCTTCCGCTTCCCCGATGTGTCAACATTACTTGTCTCTACCTGCAGTTGTCTTTCTATCAATTCATTTCTCGAACAAGCATAAGTTGCATCATCTTCCACTCTTTCCAGCGTATACAAGCTACTCCTATCGTAGCTATCTCCGTCCCTCATACAAAGTTCGTTACTTGCATGCAATATGTCATCTAAGGACCTTGATCCTAATGTTCCTCTTTGCTTGCTTTCCTTACCAATGGTTAGGAATCCGTAGTCATCCAGGTTATTGGGTACTACTTCCATATTCGATAAATTCTCGGTACACTATTTGCCAATAATTTTACCTAAACTTGAAACAATAAGTCATGTACTTTTCAAATACCCTGTTGATCTCATAACATATGTTTCGTCAGAATATGAAGTATATAAAATATCGCCCATGTGCGCAACTGGCTCCTAATTTTTTCGTTACTTTACAAAAGCTATAAAGGCTTCTGCCAGGTTAAGTGTCTCCAGATGGCAAGAATTAATAGTCCCTCCACTATAGCCGTGTTAAGCACTTGTTCAGTCTTTGCGACAAATAACTTACAATACATGTATGTGAGTGTACTTCAGTCATAGTACAAAGTGCTTCATCTGTTGAATATTGATTTTACTGCGATAGCTTTTTTGAAAGAAATTAGAAAATCAGTTTTGAATAGTGTGAGCTACATACTCCATTAAAATATTTGTTCTTAGGTTTTGAAAAATTTGCTCTAACAATAATTATGGCATTGATAGTTCAAACATAAAATAATTGCAGCAAAATATTGTTAACATTATTAATAATAAATTGTTAAAAAAATCCCGCTTGAACGATATTGAAATTCTACCAACAATGGCATATATTTGATTGCTGATTTCATTTCACATTTTCCGTTAGATTCGAATGGTAACTAAAAATGGAAACATATTTCGAAATACAAAAAAGTTAGTGTTCAACTGACGACACTGTGATAGAAGTTGAAATAAGATGAAGAAAAATATGTTTGTCTGTAAGAAACCACCATAAACCTTCGTAGCACATAACAATTATGATTTGGGATCGATTTACATTTGAGTCATTTGATTTATTTCGGTTTTTTTTCTCAGATTTGATCTTATCTTATGCTCCAAATAGACTTGTCCTTGGATTTTCACAGTATATCACTTGAGTATTCCCTATCTACATCACAGCGCGAATTGTTAACCTTGGTATGATTTTAAAATTGTTTGTATTCATCTATACACGGGTGTGAAAAATCTCCTATACATAAGGGGCAAAAGTTTTGCACTGTTGTTCCAATATGAAATATTTGTATATTTTAGCCAGTCGCACTTCCCACTTACTGTTGTAAACCGAAAATAAATTCAGTCTCAGGGTTTTGTGACTAACTACAGCTGAAACTAAAATTTGATCGTTTTAAGTGGTGCTTCAAGAACGCCGTTCATGTCCAACCATCCAACACGGATTACGCGCCCTTAATTGTTAAGTACCATTGAGCATTGCGACGAAACTGTTATTAACTACTTTTAATTTGTTCTCTTCACCCACAAACAAGTAGGAATAATATTCAAGGATAATAATTTTGTATTTTAGCTACTAGATTTATTGCCTACTAAGCTAAAAGTGTCAGTTATTCCATCCGTTTTACTTGATAGCAGATTGAGTTTGCATTTATGTTAAATACATAAGCCAAGGCCATGTTGATTTCCAATAAAGTGATCGCTTGTATTAAATGGGACTAATTAGTCCCAACCTTCCTTCATTAATGCCATTTTCTACAGATCTCTTTGTAAGTCTGTCAAATGTATCTGTCCTAAAGAATACATCAGAATACAAATTTATTGTAGTGATCAACATCGTCTTGTATTATTTGCAAAAGAACAATTGAATTTGACAAAACAATTTATCAGAATTGAGTAAGTATTATTAAAAAATCAGAAAATTACCTCTTAAATACGGAGTAACAATTGAAAATATCAAAGTACAGACTTTAAATAACTCGGTCCATTAATATCCTGGTTTGCCACCCGGGTATAAACCTTGTTTGTTTGGCTTAAAATCTGGCTTGTGTGGAGGCTTATAATCAGGCTTGTGTGCTGGTTTATAATCTGGCTTGTGTGATGGCTTGTATCCAGGCTTGTAACCTGGTTTGTTTCCTGGCTTGTAACCGGGTTTGTTTCCTGGCTTGTAACCTGGCTTGTAACCGGGTTTGTAACCTGGTTTGTATCCTGGCTTGTAACCTGGTTTGTAACCTGGTTTGTATCCTGGCTTGTATCCTGGCTTGTAACCTGGTTTGTAACCTGGTTTGTATCCTGGCTTGTATCCTGGCTTGTACGGATTATACGGTTTGTTCGGTGGGTAACTGGGGAAGGGAAAGTTTGGGAAGGAGGGCTTGTACGGAAAAGGGTTCTGTTGAGGGTATCCTCCCGTGTATAGGCCGGACGAAGGCTTTGCGTAGTCGCATTCACAACCATCTGGTACCTGTAAAAAGATATAAATTATTTACACACTAATCGAAGAATTTAAATCAGTATATAAGTGCCTAAAATATCCAAATTGGATCGTTGTTTGGTCTAGACTTCACAACTAATGACCAATGGCCTAATCTCTTTCCAATATGCACTCTGCTGAATGCACACTAGTTACTAATAAGGTGATTTATTGTCGATCATTTTTGATTTTCCGTTGCCTTTGTACAGTTGATTGGTTCAGAAAATCTTTAGATTCGAATTTGGAACAGTTGAATAAACACATCAAATTCACGGAACTCGTTGAAATATAAAATATCTGGTTTCAAATTTTAAAGTTTAAAGTCTACTTGTCACTTACCAGATAAAATAACTGTTCCATTTGCACAAAACTGTTCCCTGGGAATTTCCCACCAAGGAAAGGAAGTATAGACAGTAGACTGCTGCTAGAACTACTGCTGCTTCCACTTGAGCTGCTTCCAGCACCGAAGAGTCCTTTGTTTTTAAGTAAAAGGAGAATGAGGGCTGGATTGATTTTCGTGGAAGGTTTTTTGTGGAAATAAGTGCTTTTCATATGCCCAGACCCGTAGAGATTGTGTTGTTGTCCCCCTGCTGTCGTCAGTACAGCCGCAGGTGGGGGTCCCTGACTACTACCACCGCACCCGCCTTGACAACCACTCACTTCCGCTGGGATGACATTGACCCCATCTTGTTGGTAGCTACTTTCTTGTTGGTAGCTACTTTCTTGTTGGTAGTTATTTTCTTGTTGGTAGTTATTTTCTTGTTGGTAATTGGTGTTGTGCTGGTAATTAGTACCGTGTTGGTAGGCATTGGTACCTGAGGCTGTGTCATGAGGATGATCGTGATCTTCCCGGTATCCTCCTGCGTTCGATCCATATGCGTAGTGGCTTTGAACTTGTCCCTGAGTGGCGTGTTGACCGGCGTAGCCATAATGATTTTGTTGATTTTGATTATTTCTGAATTTTTTCATGAGTTGGCTGATAACCATCCACTTGAGATAGTCACCGTTCTTTTTATCCCCGCCTCCGCCGAAGAGGTCGTGCAACGAATCCAAATTTGGCAGGTCGTTTGTTTGCGATTCATAGTTGAAGGAAATGTCCAGATTTGGCAAGCCAGATCCACCACCTAGGCCATAAATGTGTGACCCGAGACCAGGGAAAGGCAGTTTGTCAAAGTTAGGTGTTTGACCGTATTGAAAAGGCAAGTCATTAAGGCCTTCGAAATCAAAAGAGCCAGGTGACTGGAATCGTTTCATGTTTTCATCAGAACCACTTCGTTGAAATAATGACCCATGACTGTATGATCCAGTACCATAGGACGATGATTTTGTACCGTAATAGGATTTGTAGACCAAGAAATGTCCGTAACGGACTTTCCATTGTTGTTTGCAAATCTTGGTGGAATAGCTCCCGCATTTGCAGGAGCTACTTTCCTTTTTACAGTAGCATGGTTGGTTGCGATTTCTAAACGAAGTGTATCGTACATTTAAATCGAATTTTTACTGAATAAAAAGAAGTAGTGCTGGGAAGATCCTATTTGCAATTAATACCAATTGTGCTATGTGTTATTACGTACGACTAGATACCGAGTATATACTTTTGTATTGGATATTATGTCTTGAAGTCAGACCCGATGAAAGAGGGAGACTAGGTGGACCATTTAGCACGGGCC
Source organism: Halocynthia roretzi (assembly GCA_013436055.1). NCBI lineage: Eukaryota > Metazoa > Chordata > Ascidiacea > Stolidobranchia > Pyuridae > Halocynthia > Halocynthia roretzi. The sequence goes on along the minus strand of QRAM01000002.1, from coordinate 16,015 downwards.
TACCACCTATACTTAATGACCAGATTGGAATGGGGCCTAGTCCTAGTCCTGGCTTAGAATAGTAATGAATCTTGCTATAAAGTTATACTGTACATTTGGATTATAATTATTGTAGTCGTGTTTAGTATTATATTTCTATATTGGATATTTTCTCTTGTAGTAAGATCGATGGCTTGAGTAATCATATTTAAATCATTCGCCCGTACCTGCAAACGTGTGCGTCTTCCACTTTCGTATTAAAAGCATGCAAAATTTTCCTCGCGAACATTTGTGGATAGAGTTTGACCATTGGCGAGCTCGGATATTGTTTGAAACCAAGTTTCGGCGTATATTTGCAGGTGGCAACGGGGCATTTTCCCGGATATCTTAATATATCGTCATAAAACGTATTTCGAGTGTCGTCACATTTCTTTGATAAATATCTGTTCGAAATAATAATTTGTTAATTTTCATCTCCATTTCCAAACATGCCTTTACTTCGTATTCTATAATAATACTTACACATCGCATGATTGAGGTGTAGATGGTTTTTTTCGTGGACCTATGAACTGTGAAAGATATAAAATTTAATATATATACTATAGTACGTTCAAAAAGCAAATTTATATTTTAGAAGTCTGGTTGCTAAGCTTTTATGTGTACATATACACTGTGGTAAATCCGAGGAATACTTATATAGCATATATACTATGATACATATATAGAATTCAGGATATAGAAAATATGTATTCCTGTTTGTTGACGTACCCCAGAATATAGGAATCCTTATTTCCTAAGTCCACAGTTCAATATTACGTTCATTTGAACTTTTTAGGTCATAGGAAGTCGCGTTTATAATATAAGATTATTTCAGTCCCAAGATAACTACTGTATTGAGACTTGAAGAAGTCGGTTATGACTTTAATATATTACTTAATAATAAAATTTTTTAAAAATTTTGCTCACCATGAAGGTAGATCCAAAATCAAAGCAGCCGATGGCTAAAAATATGGACAGTATAACTGTCTTCATCTTGCTTCGTTTACCTCTGAAACGAGGTTCTAGTACCAGATGTAAGTTAGGGATAGTATTCACAGTTGATATACTGCTTTGTCCGAGTTTAGTAAACTGATATGATGTTGATATGACATCGACATTATATATAGGGAATTGACAAACGCTTGCCTTACGTCAAAAGGATATTGACTTACGTTGAAAATAATCAGCAATGCTATGAGCTTACGAATATTTATCGGAATTCCATTATAATCGTTCCTATAATTCTTTCAGTTTGTAAATAATTGTCGCTACTAATTTGCCCCAAATGCTTTGCAATTAAATGATAATATTGCTCAATTAAGGCGATCGTTAGACGGGAGCGGATAACGTCATATACGGAGCAATAATGATTCGATTATAAGTCTTAATTGGCAGATTACAGCAATTACTAGAAATTACTCTTGACCTTTACCTAATAAAACTGGGAATTGGAAATATATCAAAAATAAACCACAAATATTCAGAAAAGCCATATTGTCTTTAGCATTGGATTTACCTCGATCTATATTTCATCACCCAGCAGTTTTTAATCCCTGTTGCTAAGGATCCATCTTTAGGAACAAAAACTTCCTTTACTATTTACAGTGTATTATATTAGTTGCCGTTTTAATATATAAAACAAACACATTTGTTTTAGCTCAAAAACACCTATTCTACGCAATAATATGAAAATCGAATAACTGATAGCATAGTCAAAATTCTATGAAACGTGAATGTACACTAGTAGGTGAATGTGACTCTAATTCTTTAAAAATTGGGTACGCGCCATAACGGAACGGTGTTCGAGCACAGGTGGCATCGTTGCGCGCTGTGACGCAGTTACAATTCGCAGCGTTTCCACGTGTATCGTTCTACGACATTTTGTTTTAATTTTATTACCCATGCATGTCATTGTCAAAACTAGAAAAGAAAAGAAAGGGAAAGTGAACTCCGTATGTCGTGCTTTTAAGGCAAAGTGTTTTTTACCGAAGCAGTGTATTTATTGTGCAATGTCACAGCAGTTTTTTATTGGCACTTCAATGGGTCTACCTTCATAAATATCCTCGACTTCGCCTCTTGGCTGAAATATTTACAATCAGGTCCGATACTAAAAATTTCTGCCAGCCCCTTGTCCAGATTACTGACAACTGTTAAAAATATTTAGTAAACTGGAATTGTCAAGTTTGAGTAGTTCAGCAGCAGTTTTTAGGTTCTAACTACCTTCTAATAAGAGTCTTAAGTATAAGTGGCGGCATTATGAGGATTATTAAAAACATTTAACGACCCAAAGTTGAATTGGTGAATGTCCCATTAAGATGTGCCTGTGTTTTCCCAATATGCAGTTTTTTTCACGTGTACCCCAGAAGTTTAGCATGGTGCCCGGTTAAGAACCACTGAACTAAACTTTCGTTTTTAATATTTAATGTTTGAACATTATTTTTGTTAATTAATTCAATAACAATTATTCATTAAATGTCCTAGGTAAAACATGATATCGAGTAATTATTTTACAGTACAAAGACTTTAGTGAAAAAGTGTTTTCCCTTTATTCGTTATCAGCTGTAAGTGACTCTGGTGTACGGTGATTTGCTTTGATTAACATGTCACCCAGACGGCCTGGTTCCAATCTTCAGTTTTGGCAACGTACTTCACACAATCGGTATACGTAGAATAGGAAGCATTGATTAAGATTTCAATTTAACTGAGAATCAAATTAAATTCAAATCAGTGAGGTATCTTTCCTTCCTAAAATCAGTGCAATGCTTCACAAATGTCGTTGTCGCCATTAATCTGTAAGAAACTGCGCAATTAAGTTATAATACGTCCGTCTTAATAATAAAAATTACGCGATAGTGACATCCTAGCTTCTGAGAGAAAATATTTGAGGGTATTTAAAACAATGATGATAATTTTCACGTAATATCGCTACTACACGCCTTAATTATGTATACCCCACATTACAATGTAACTTAATATCATTCCTAATTACCGTCAATGACTTTTCCGTGATCGGGCACGGCATTTTAAAAGGAAAATCGTTTTTCAGTTAGTAAGAAAATTATTCAAGTTTTTACAAATTTCGTACTTGAGTTCATAGATTTTCGAGATATTTTACTATCTGAATGATTGATTCAACAACGGGTTTTGAACTTCGATCACGTATTCGAAGGAATGGTGTAATCAAAACTGAATAAATATTCCCCATACCACATCAATTAGGATATTCCACTTTTACTTTCTATATTATTGATTTAAAAAAGTTCGGAATTTCGATCACGATTTGATGGAATAATGAAAACAGTTTTGAAGTGGATAAACATTACACATGATGGATGAACTTATTCCATTAGGAAAAACACTCATAATTTACCAATTTCAGAAATTACATATTTTGATTGTGGAATTGAAAGAAATATCAACTTTATTGGATTGAATTTCTATTTTCTAAGATTCTCTCTATTCAAGCTTAAGAGAGAAATAGTTCGACTAATAATAAATATTACTTGGTTGTGGCTTGCACCGAATAATATAATCAGTCTGTTGGTGTGCATTCGAGCAGTTTCTGGGCTTGCGTTTACAGATATTTTTTAATCAGGATAAATAATTTAACCTTCATCACGAGAGTGAAAATAAGATCAAATTTTGTCATATTATTGCTTTATTAATCTGGTATATTTATAACCAAATTGAATTGCAAGAAGATTGAATTTTGTTCTATAGATTGTTCAATTCTATTGTAGTAGAAAAAGTTTTTAATCTATTAATCCATAATTCTATACTAAGCTACAATTGCCAGTATACAGGTAAATAGAAAGAGGTTTTGAGTAAATAATTGATAGAATCAAATGCATACAGTAGGCAAGTAACCATAAATTATTTCGATCCGATAGAAATATGTTGTAATGTTTAGAAGTTAGTACAACGCTTCACTTTGAATACGATGTACCCTACGTCTAATTTCGAATTTTGACCTACCCTAAAGCAGGATATTTTGTTGTTTTATAATGCGACTCATCGTGATACGTGATTATGTCCTAGGATAGCAGTAAGTGTCTAAAATAAATTTGATAATTGGGACAACTTATGCCTATAAATTTAGTTCAGAATTCATGTATTTTATTCACATTTTAGTTAATAAGAACAAAAAATAAGGTAGTACCAATCTAGAAACTGCTGGTTCCTGCTGTTAGCAATTTTATTTACGCTGCAAGTTTAGAGTTTATTCTAATTTTGACTTAGATATTGAATATATGTACCGAATTGCATATGTTATTAATTATTACAAACAAAATCATAAAAAATTCATTATATGTCCACGAGCTCCTACGCTTTCTGTTCTACTAGGTTTGTCAACTACTGTATTTGTAGGGAGTAAAGTAATTATTCTCATAGGCACGACTATTCCTAGTTTTCAATGCTTGTCAAGTTTGAACCCATTAGATTCAAAATGTAACCCTTTTTCTAAGAAAAAACTGACTTTGCCCTCTGGTCTTCGTGCTGTTTGTGATCTTTATGAACACATTATTTAGTTATACGACTCATAAAAAGGTTTTATATCGGTTATAAGTTTTATTAATTTTCAAATCAATCATGAATGTAAATATGTCATCATGAATTTGATATCGAATTCACATCCTTTGTTTATTTATTGAGTAAATATTAAATAATTTCATATTTTACCACTTAAATATAGTAGTCCAGCAAATTCTCAATATATATTGTCGGAACCATAACTACTAGGCAATTATTTTATATTCGTTACTTCATTTTATTTACAAAAAAAAATTCATTCATGAGGTATGAAACGTCAGAATGATTCACAGTTCTATTTTCCGTTAGTTGCGAAAGCAAAAGCAAGGAAAGATGAAGTATAAACACGCATTTGTATTTGTTGCCGCTTAAATCCTTGGGGGAGTCGGAGGCTTCTGTGTCTGACAAGAACATCCACTTGGCATCTAGAATGAAAAGAAATAATTAATTTTATTATTTATATCACGTGAAGGTTACAAGTAATGTGCAGTGATATGATGATATTTAGGTTTCAATACTATTGTTCTTCATAATTCTTGCAGTATTTGAATAGCTAAAAGTGAAGTTAGTTAGAATTCAGAAGGATTTTGTGATGCCTACTTAATAACAGAGCGGCAAAATTGTGATTCGCTCTGTACGATGAACCACATGGTATTCAGTAATGTAGAAATGTAGACTCACCATGTAATACAACATGCGTCGTACGTATTGATAGGACCCGGATGGGAAACCAGGATAAAAGAAATTGTTGCTTCTTGCTGGTTGTGGTGCCTGCTGTTGGTACTGAGAATCATGTGGTTGATGATTTCTTGCTTGAGCAACACCAGTATGTGGTTGTGGTTTCGGTTGTGGTTGTGTTTGTGGTTGTTGTTGTTGGGTTAGATCAATAGCCTGATCAGTTTTTACGTGATAAGTTGGTTTCGCCTGAACCCATTCCCTTACCATGAAACTCTTGTATGTTTCAGTATACTGCTGTGTACATACGCGGTTTCTTTTGCCTTTGCAGTCGCAATCTACCTGGGTTTTACATTGGCACGCTCTGTTTGCATGTCTAAAAAGAATAGCCGAAAATTAAATAATTTTCTGATTGTCGCCAAAATGAAACCGGTGTCAAATTACTTGTTATACTTGACATAAAAAGTTTATTTATCTATTTCGTAGAGTAGAATTTTCTTACTTGCATAATACTGGTCGTTTGTGATTGCCGATGAAATTGTAAAGATTTGAGGAACCGTGTCCAGTGGCTTGTTGCCCATAAGACCCAGATTGACCAGGGAAATATGACTGACCGTAGGTTGATCCTGCGCCAAAGTTACCGAGCGTACCGAGTCCACTGATTGGTCCCAATCCTGAAAGTGGGTTAAAATTGGTTGATGCGCCATAAGCGCCGCCCTGTGTGCCATAGCTGGATTGGAAGCCATATGTTGCTGATTGACCACCGTAAGATGTTGGAGAACCATAGGCTGTTTGCGAAGCAGCGTAAGGTACTTGTGATCCGTATGGTGCTTGGGAGCCATATGGTGTTTGGGAGCCGTATGACGCTTGGGAGCCGTATGGTACTTGAGAGCCGTATGAGGCTTGGGATCCATATGGCGCTTGGGAGCCGTATCCTGCTGTAAGAGGATAATTGTTCATCGATCCGAAACCTGTTGCAGCATAACTAGCTGGAGCTCCATATGCCGATGATCCATATCCTAGATTTCCTGAATAGGCCGACTGTCCATAAGGCAGCACATTCTGGAAATTTGCTTGCTGGGAAGAAGTGTCTTTTCCCGCGTTGTTCATACGTGCCGTTGGCGAATGCGAACGACCAACTGGGGAATTGTTAGCAGAACCTTGACGTGCCGAATGCGAACGACCAACTGGGAAATTGTTAGCAGAACCTTGACTAGCGTATGTATTTCCGATCGGGTATCTGGCTAGGTACGGGTTAGGCGCTTGGTAAGGCATGTATGGCATTTGTTGCATTGGTGGTTGTTGGAAACCTCCGCCGCGCATACCGAACATAGAAAGAAAGTTGAAGGGATTGTTTTGGAAATTTTCAATTTTTCTAGTGAATTGGAGTCTGTAGTATCCCTGTATCCTGAGGTAGTCCAATAGTTTTGGACTGACAGTGTACCCAACTGTAGGTTCGAAATTGCATTCTCTTGTTTCGCATTTAGCGCTGTTCTTCACCGTGTTTTTACGACAGGTTTGTCTATCCGGGCTTATTCTAGAAATAAATCAGGAGTTAATTATTAGCAGATTGTCAATATATGATGAAGTATAGTAAATAGATTCAGCTGTTGTCGAAATGTAGATGTATTTCATCACTATTTCTGAAAGAACATACTATTCTAGTGGTATTTTGTTCTGATAATCAACTGCAGCACTGCATTACCAGTAAATCTAGAATACTCTACCCTATGCTGATTAAGACAGGATAAGAACTGCAGGCTCCATTAGACAAGCCACTGTTTCCAAGTTTAAAAGCCACAAAAAATATTTTTGATATAAATATATTATGTTTGATAAGATTTATATAATTGATTTTTTTTAATATTCAGCGTTTCAAAACCCTCCATCTCCTAACACAGCAACTGAACTCTATATACAGATTATAGATTTTTCCAACTTACAAGGGACATGCTGGCAATGGCGGTGGAATGTTGGGGAAACTTGAAGTACTATGTCCTCCCATCCTTGCAACTGGTTTTTCTTTCTGAAAAAATTTGTAAAAATATTATTATTGAAAAAAAGGCAAGAATATGTAAACAATTTACTCAAAGCAAAACAGTGACTTTAATCAAAGTTAATACATTCCATAGCCTTAAACTAAATTGTAGTTCTACTGAATAGCAAGTACTGTAAACTTAGTAATATTGTAATAGTAATAATGCAAAGACACTTACTTCATTATTGTCTTGACAATATACTTTGCAGAATAAGATCGCCACAAAGCATAGAGATATATAGGTCCTCATAATAACACTATTTCAACAAAATTTCTTTAAAGTTTATGATCACAATATCAAGTTCTGACACATAGATATGACATCTTCGATTACCCTGTCATCTTATATAGTCCGCGCGTATCCAAGATAATTGTTACTGCTATGTAAATTCCCTTTACGAATTTTCCTGATGTCTTTTTAATTGTAATAGGACGTTCGACAATTTGGATTCGTGTCGAGTCATTACGGCTTTAATTAGTGAAATTAATTTATTTTTCTTTTAAGGAAGGAAGCAATAATTACATTTTGATGACGTCCGCGCGTTCTGATAAATATTCTACTTCAATGGAATAGCATCATTTGTTGGCGGATTTTCCGCTGGATTGCGCTTACAGCGAAGAATTAATATTCAATTTGACGCAATATCTTGAACCTACGCAATTACAAGACGATTAAGGCAAACGCTTATGAAATATCGAACGATAATTGACAAAAAGCGACATTTCAATATTATTGTTGTAATTGTGAATAGAGTAATAATGAAAATTGAGCAAGCAATGTCTCCAATGATACAGCAAATAACAGCTTGGGCCATTGATGTAGTTAGGCGGCAATGCGTTGAAACGGAAACGCTACTTTTCTTTCAAGAATTCAATCTCACGAATGATAATTATAACAAAGTACACATAACAGTTACCTTCAAAACACCTTCTGGTGATAAGGATATATAGATATCGCCCCAACGTTGAATTAACTCCACCATCTCAGTAACACATTCTATTTCTAGTACACTGCTGTATACGATCATAATTGTGAATCAGCTAACATGCAGGTCTCAAAGTGGCGCTAGTGGGCGCGCTGAGTGTAATATTGAATACAGAATTACGCAGAAAAATGTAGCTAGTAAGTTTATTAACAAACATTTCATATAGTTTGTAACTATCCGTGAATTTTATATTCCAATACCTTAACCTGATCGCAATGAAAGTTAAAATAAATCTTGGATTCATGCAATGAATGAGATTATTTATGGTATAATTCTAACGCAATGTGGTAATGTGTCGTCAAGAGTCGGGCAGTAAATGCAGTTTGCTTCAGAGTCGCATAGAGCTCTTGTAGCCTGTGAATTCGGAGGTGTGAAACAATCGACTCGTGGATTGGTTGTTGTACACTGTGGATCGGTTGCCTGAGCTTAAATAAAGCAATTGGTATTAAAATAGGAAGAATGACCGATGGAAGCTTTTCCAAATATACTTACTGTATGTGCACCACGCCTGGCCAATAGTTGATGTCGGACACCAATTACAGGCGAAAAGGTGACACACAGGACCAGTGGCATCATCAGTCGGTACTGGAAAACAGTCGAAGGTTGATGTACTCGAGCATATTGGATCTGAAATAATAGTGGGAAAAAGAAAAGTAATATTGTTTAAAAGTAAATCACGTGAACACTTTCTTCAATCCCTCTGAAGCAGTGGGTCCCAGTGTGCAGAAAGTTGTTTTTTAGTATTGAACCGTTCATTTCTATTTATATAGTTGTTGAATTCCCTCTAAGTAGTTAATTGATTTGTTTTTTGTTCTAGCTTCATATAGTTCTTGTACGGATTTTTACGGATTACAGTGTAAGTCCGCTATAACGTGATCATTGAGGTCCATAAATGACAGACAGTGACAAAAATATATTACAGCAATATCTTTTAATAACCAATATATTTGCACTTGGAGGTAACTAAATTCAAAATTTCAGCTAGCTACGACTCTAAAACACGCACATTAACATAACCTAACGGTATATAAAACATTTGGTGATAATTGAAGTCTGTCTCAAATCCAACCCTTGTTGTTATAGTTACTAGCTCGTATGCCTTACCCTTATTCGGGAATTTTTATCCTTACTAACTCACCTCTTATGCACTTTGGCTGGCCTATTTCTGTTGTTTCACACCAAAAGCAGCCATACTGAACGCAAGATATGTCATTTGCATTTGGATTTCCATCTGGATAGCAATCTACTTTAACAGAGGCAGAGCACTGCTGATCGTATCCTAAACGGAATATACAAATAAAATATCTTTGCATAACTTGAAACTCTCACTGTTGCAAAAAGTTTTCGACTCCATTTCCAACAGTGACTTCGTAATTTTAAAAACTAATTCATATCTTACCATCAGAAAGTAGAGTAAAGTAGCATAGCATCAAACCAGTGACTAAAAAATCCACATTCATGACTGTTGATATGCTGATATACTATTGTGAAAACTAGATCGTTCTAATACGAGTAACACAAACTACTATTAGCTCATTGAAGTTCAAGTCCTAAAGTAGGAATCCTCACCCTATTTCTAACTGGCTCGGTTCTATTTGTAAGAGTTAATATCAAATCAAAGTACGTCACGAATGCTCGTGATACCTTCGCAGTATCGTCATGAAATATTTCCAAGTAGACCGTCAAGTTTTAATATTTACCTCCTGAAGACTGAACTGAAGAAGTTTGCTAAACAATCCCTCAAATTGAATGAAATTTAATATGAAAAAAGAGGATGATAATGATAATGGTAACACAATTTCTTTATTGAATTTATTCCAAGTATTTTTTTATTTCATCTGCGTAACACATCATATGTATATAAACATATACACGTATTCAGTTCATCGTAGGCCATCTAAAGAGTATGTGGCATTGTACTCTGTAATTAACATAATTATCTCAACAATACTTGCTGTCATTCAATCAAGTCCGGATGTTAACAAAGTTTATTCGTAACGTAAATACAGTATTTTCTGTAATGTTTGGAATGAATGACACGAAGATAGACACTTTCATGTTCTTTCATGATATTTGCGTAAGATATGCGATCACCTGACGTTGCTCGGGTAAAAATTAAAAAAAATATGATCATTGACCGAAATTAATACCGGTTTCAAACCCATATAATATTAAGAATGAGTTTGTGAGGAAATTGAAAAGTATTATGAGACTATAGCTAGAGCTGTCTTGCGTACATAGTCAAATGCTCTAATCACGAATTACAATTTTTTGTCTCATTACTTGCATACCAGTGAATTTAATTCAAAAATATTGGAAGTAAATAATGCTAGTCAGAGATAAAAGAAGTGTGCTGTTTGCGGGCAGTCGAAGAATAGTGATCAGTGTTTGAATGTCAGGCTCTCATTGTGTTAGAATGTTTTGAAGCTAAAAATGCACGTGCCTTAAAATCATCCACTTTATTCATATATAGCCATAAAATTTCTAAGGCAAATTACGGTAACCGTACAATAACCATAATGAAACTAAACTGATAATTATAGTGGTACAAACTTACTTTTAGTGACATCGTAAACGATTATCTAAGATTTAATATCCTTAATCCCCCATACCTAGCAGCACACAAAACAAGCGAACAAAACTTCGGCCCCGCGAATACCACTAGAGGGCAACTTCATCCATTACAGGATGCGTGATCCGAAGTACTTATCTATCACATTTGATCCATCGCTAATGATTGCAAAGGCACAGTTTAATATCCGTTCGAAACCATTCTTGAAATTGTGAGAGACATTTCAATTCATTTTACTAGCTATTCAATAAAAAAAACATGGTTATGTAGGATACATGACATTTATTAGTGTCTACCATTCACCCATGATAATTATTTATATAAGGTACATGTCAACGCTTAACCTACAGGAGCCATGGATTCATCGTAGTTTTATTTCATACCTTTCGGTTGATGTTGTACTTTGGCATCAGATTTTGCGGAATATTTGTCTCGCACCAGTCTTTTTATGTGCTGGGTGGGAGAGTGGGTTAGAGTGACCGGGTTCGAATCCTCCCAGAGCACAACGCATTCTCAATTTCAAGTCAATTCGAATTATAAATATTTTGATTCTCGATTCTCAATTTCAAGAATGCGTCTAATATTTAATTTAGGCGAATAAATTCCGATATTATAGTAATTACGCTGCAATGTTCTATTATTCCGTGTTACCATTTTACAGAATCACGAATTTTACCTCCTCGTGGAAGGCCTGATCACTATTGCTGGTTATTGATATATGATACTGAAACCATGTCCGAATTATAATAGCACGAGTGATATTTGAACATAAGAGGTATGGAGCATTATAAAGAACCGTATTTGGATGATTGTTAGTAAATTGAAGTGTTAGCGAGTGTAGTTTAAACTTTATCACGAATCCCTCGAATTGTTACAAGTCTTTGCGCATCTGCATTGCAGGAAGCTGTTTCGTATAAGCATGCTTGCAGTAAGTGTTTGTATAACAGCGATGACTATATATGGGATTATATAAATGTTATGTAGCTATGCGGAAATCTGCCACCCAATTCATTGCTTGAATTTTAATTATATTCGTTTGAATGCAATGAAATCATCCGGATATTAATCACTTGAAGCAACTAATTGTATTTTACCTGATAAATATCTGTCTAAGCTCTTATAAATTAAAGCTTCCTTTTCTTGCGTAACAGTTTGCCTAGCCTCAAGCCTTTTGTTTTCAAGGATGTAGAGGGAATACAGATGAATTGCCGACATTTCGTACAACAATCGACACATCTGCTGCTGTAATACTGAAGTACGTGACACAATTCTCAGTTACTTCATTGGAAATAACTTAATTCATATGATAGACTCGAGGCTTTAAAAATATAAAACATTCCTTAACACGGCGCATTACTCTTTGATAAAAAATGGAGTTTGAATATGTATTTTATTACTGTTTATCAATACATAGTCTTTTCCTTATGATACAATTCTTTGTAAATTTGACTTGACTCAAGTACTCAAGTATTACTCGACCTATTGTCGAGTCAGTTATAAAGGTAAAACAAGCTATAAACTTTATACAGATCTTCTGCATTGCTCACACATCTAATCACGCCTATTTCGAGTCCTTTGGCTCGGAATGCGGGTTCACAGTATGCACAAAAATAATAATAAATAAATATAAATATGTTCTGAAGGCGCAGACATGAAGATAATAATTATGATTTTCGATTCAAATTTGAGTCATTTGATTTACTTGGGTTTCCGGGTTTCCGGATTAAAAATGTGTTGAAATTGTCGGACGTTTCCATGTCCCCCATCCCCATTCTAATGTGTTTAATGTGTGTAATGTGTGTATTATACAATTCGATTCAATAGAACAACAGCGATGAGGTGGAAGTGGACAAATGTTCTTGTTATATCAGATCAAAATGCCCGGAAATCGTATACAGCGGAAACGTGTGTCTATATATACTATCAATAAATTGTCTTCGAGCATTCAGAGCAAGGAACACTCGGCTGAAGCTACCAATTTACAGAAAACAACGATATGATGTTTGCTCATTTTCGCGGCATAGTGTTGGTTCTGCTCTCCTTCATTGGAGTTTCAGTAGGTATGTATGTAAAACCTATATCCAATGAATGTGTACGTTTTGTTATTACAATACAACGAATGCACAATACTTTCAAGGCTACGAACTTCTGTATAGCATTCAGGTTATACAAAATGCAACTTCATCAAGAGAGATTTTCCGTAGCAAGAAACTTGAAAATGCATTTGATAGGTCGTAGTTTGTATTGTATTTCTATATACAGTAAATGCCGGCGTATTAGTTGACCCCTAGTTTTGGGAGATTTTTTTATGATTCAATACTTTACTTAACTTCCGGAGTATACAGTAATAAATATATGCATGAACCGGGAATGATCATATTTTAACTGAAGGATTTTTATCACAACATGACGATTCAAGAGAACTTGTCTTACACATAAAAAACGCAAGAATTTGGTATACATGATTTGTGCATGTACATCCCCAATTAATCAATAGCCTGGGTATCTTTATAACGGATTCAAAACATGTTTTTCCTAGCTGTATTTTCGTGCTCAACTGTGACAACGGCAACCAGAAGAGATTGCTATACAACTTCAAATAGTAATGCAAACTCCGCTACCTGCGTGACGGATGGATGTTTCTGGTGTCCTCTTCCCTCCGGCACGTCTGGTCCATGGTGCATACAAAGTAAGAATTTTTACCATATTTTGTAAACTGAAATTACTTTTTCAAGACCAAAAGGTGAACATGCATTCTTTCAACACATACAAGAATAAAATCAAAGTAGCGCAAAGTAAATGATCGATTTGTTTACTTGCAACTTTAGTGACTATTCATATAACATCAAAAACAGTGGCACTGAATTACTGTTACGGGCCGTACTCTATTTAAAAACTGCAGCTTCCCACGGGCCGCCGGTTGCACACCACCGGTTTAGGCCAATCGGATCACATTGTCTATATGACCATAGCAGTATATTCAATTCAACTGTATATTGTTTAGATTATATATTTACATTTAAATCCGGATAGAGCGCCTTCTTTCATATATATTTTTTTCAAGATCCAATATGCGCAACAACATCAACCTTCGACTGCTTCCCACAATCAACTAGTGGTGTTACTGGTTCCTCGTGCCAGGGTCTCGCTTGTAATTGGTGTCCGAATGTTAATAACAATCCATGGTGCACATTCAGTAAGTAATTAATTCAACATATGGTTACATTAGTGTTTGAAAAATATAACCACAAGTTAAGAGTAAATGCTTTTCACTCTTTAGCTCAGGCAACCGACTCCCGATGCACGACAATCGCAAGAGTTGACTGTTTTACTCCTGGAAATCTAGCTGCTACAAGGGCACAATGTGACGCTCAGGCTACTTGTATTTACTGTCCAACTCTTTCCACTACTATTCCACGCTGTATCAGAAGTAAATATGTGATGAATTTCGTTAATTTTGTTTTCTAGAATTAAGGTTAATGCAGAAGTTTATATCAAAATTATTACCATTTGGAAGATAATTAATCAATGCCTCCTTGGAAGTATGGTATATTGAATAGAAGAGAACAATCTTTTCCAATATATGTAATTTCATGTCTAACGAATTTTTTAGGTTGCCCGATGGCAATACATATAAATTTATTAGCAATATTTATTTCATTCTAGTTCCTGCCCCAACAACCACGGCTGCGCCCACAGCAACAGCTGCGCCCACAACAACGGCTGCACCCACAACAACGGCAGCGCCCACAACATTGGCCACAACAAGTATGCATCCAATTGAAGTTATATGATTTCATAATGCAAATATCTGTATATTCCTATTCAATAATATTTATAAATTAACCAATTTTTAAATATTAAAAGCATGCCCCTGTGCAAACAAATTTTATTTATTAACTGGCAGTGTTACCTGGCGTTATTCGTGCTGACTTGACTATGTCAGAATAAGCGACTTGGCGTAAATCCTCACTTAAGCCTTCACCTGTTTAACAGAACAAGTACATAACGAAAAAGATCGTCTAGGTATATATTTATATTCGTGATGTCATAACACAGTGACATCAAGACGTTTGGAATGGCAAAGAATGTGTCTATTGTATTGTCCGACTTATGATTCTGGCTGCTAGGGAGCGGAATTACCGAGCTGTGTCCGTACTCCGCGGCATCTTTTATGAAATATAATACCACCACTATCCCTGTGAATTTACCTTAAGTCAACACACCAAATATGGTTCAATCGGTTCAACCGTTGGGTTTCCTATAGCGAGCATATTTACTGTATATAGCTGACTTGTTCAAATTGCCCTGTGGTAACAATTATTTATTTCATTTCTTTATTTTATTACAGCAACAACAACAATTGCCGCGACCACGCCTACCCCCATAAACCAATGTTCTCAAACTAGCCCTACCGATTGCTTTCCAACAGGAACAGCGACCAATCAACAAGCCTGCGAAAACCAGGGATGTACCTGGTGTCTTAATCATCCAAGTGGTATTTTTTGTGTAAAAGGTGAGGCAATCGTTATACAGTAATCCCTTAATTAACACAATCAGTTAATCAAAGTAAAATCCCGTGTTGTCCTGTTTTTCGCGGAATTTTTTTATCGAAAGATGATCCTGTTTAATATTAGTGTTTTAAAATATCACATTTAGTATCTATTTAATTATTAAGATGATAATCTGACTAATCTTACATCTGATGAAATATTCGGAAAGTCAACTTGTAGAATATATATTCCGACTGCATGAACAAAAGATTCCTTTTTATTCTTTATGTCGATTTTATATCGACTTTATTTGAACCATTGTTCTTAATATTTGTTAACTTCTCTATCTATGTGTTTTTATAAGCGCAAATCTGCTCGTCAACGAGATTCGACTGTTTTCGTTTACCGGTCTCTACTGCAACAGTTTCTAACTGTCAAAGTTTTGGTTGCACTTGGTGTCCAATGGTAACCGGTCCTGCATGTGTCTACCGTAAGTTTTGATAACTCGACATTTTTATTTGTTTTTTATCCTAACGAAGATTATGCGTGAAGGGCTTGACGAATAACCATGAAATTTCCAGCTGTATTCTAACAGAAACATATATATATATATATATATATAGGGATTATTCTCTGAAAACCAAGGAATATATATGAACATAACAAATATCATGTTTATTATGCCTCATGTACATTTTGCATT